>JAOTQR010144836.1:0-57427 GCA_025774065.1 Solanum ossicruentum
ATGATTGTAGCAATTAACAGTTTCCAAAACCAAAATTTAAGAATTTGAAGTTTAGCCATACGAGCTCAGGGTATAGGGCATAGTCCTCACTAGGACTCATAGAATGGGGCCTCGTAGCGGTTAATAGTGTTGATTAAAATTGGACCAAGAAATACAAGGGTGGAATACAAGAAGGAACTATGAGTCATAAACCAGACTACAATACATAGAGGTAGATCGTAACAGTAAAGTCCAAAATGTCATGTGCTGACCACAAAAGCCTATTACAGCTCGGAGGTCACCCTACGAGCTGTAGCTACGAGCCATAGCAGCTGCCGGCTGGATTTTCTAATTATTTTAAGGACCTTTTTGTAAATAGTATAAATAGTATATGTCAGGATTTTAGAATAAGTTTTTCATAGAGGTTTTCATAATTCTCGATAGAACACTTATATTATTATAGGGTTTTAGTGTAGAAAGTTAGGGTTTACTTTGAGACTTAAATTTAGAGATTTAGATTTACATGTGGATAAATTTCCATTCAAGCTTGTGATTCTAATTTCAAAGAGGGTTTGATTGTTCTTCAATATGCTTGGATAAGAAATTTATTATGTCTTCTAAGTTCATTGTTGATTTGTGTGCTCAAGCCATAAGTGGCTAAACCAACAACTTGGGGTTGTGGGAACCATGAGTAGCAAGCTTATAACTCAGACTATTTAAACTTCTTGAGATGGGTATTTGTGTGTACTATCCATTTTCCTTCATTTTGCTGGTTGTTTAATGGTGGCCAACATTAAGCCCTGCCTAGTATCATGATCCCGAACAAGGTAGTGATGAATAGGAAAAGGAAATAGGTGATAAAATTCTATTGATTTGATATCACCTAATCAACCAAACCCATCCAAGGAGAGGTTAATAGGGACAATAGGTAACAGTTAGTTTGGGAAACTATGGTAGCCGGCCAAGCGCCATAGTGAAATTCGACCTTCACCTTTTCCCAAGGGGTAGGGGAAACTATATTACTATCCTGCATACAATGTCCTAATTTAGGTTGTGTTATCTGGGGTGTTTGAGTTATTAAATCATGGGGAACATAATTTCCCAAGTTGCTCTCCAATTTGATTGTCTCTTCGCTTTATTAGTATAGTTTTAGTTATTACCAATCATTACAATCCTCCCTTTTATTGAGAATAGAGTTATTTGATGCTTGAAATGATTGATGGTGAATCAATGCGGTAAAACTCCCTATTCCCATGGGATTCATCCCTAATATATTGTTAGGTTTTATATTTGACAACGATCACTTTATCCTCAAAGTAAGGGTTACTATTTGAGTGTGATCAATTTCCCATATATTTTGCCTGGTATTCCTCCTGAAAGGGAAGAAAACTTTGGCATAGATATTCTCCCGGAAACTCAACCGATCTCTATCCCTCCTTATCATATGGCACCAACTTCGTTCAAAAATAAACTGAAGGATTTGTTGGAAAAGGGATTTATTATGCCAAGTGTATCACCGTGGGTGCTCTGGTGATATTTGTAATAAAGAAAGATGGATCTCTTTGGACGTGCATTGATTATAGCAATTGAATAAGGTGACCATCAAAAATAAGTATATGTTGCCAAAGATCGATGACTTATTTGATCAACATCAAGGGGCCACCCATTTCTCAAAGATTGACCTCCATTTCATTTATCAACAATTAAAGTTTAGGGAGTGTGACATTCCTAAAATGGCTTTTCAGACTAGATATGAACACCTTGAATTTGTGGTGGTGTCGTTTGGCTTGACTAATGCCTCGACAGTGTTTATGCATCTTATGAATCAGGTATTTAAGCCCTTTTTTTGATAGTATTGTGGTTATCTTCATCAATGATATCCTTATTTATTCCCGAAGTGAGTGGGAGCATATAGTTCATTTGAGATTGGTTCTTTAGACTTTGACGGAGAAGCAATTATATGCCAAGTTCAGGAAATGTGAGTTTTGGTTGGGTGAGGTAGCTTTTTTTGGTCATGTGGTATCGAATGATGGTATTAAGATTGACCCCAAGAAGACTGAGGCCGTGAAGAATTCTCCTAGAACATTGACTCCTTCAGATATTCGATGATGGCCAAGTTTATTTGGTCAAATGAATGTGAGAAAAGTTTCCAGACTTTGAAAGGTCAGCTTACATCAGCTTCTATTTTGACTCTACTGAATGGCATAAATGGGTTTGTGGTAGATTGTGATATTTCTCAGATTTTGTTGGGTTGTGTGCTTATGCATTATGGTAAGGTGATAACTTATGCATCTAAGTATTTGAAGGTGCATGAGTGAAATCACCGACTAATGATATAAAGTTAGCGGCAGTGGTGTTTTCTTTGAAGATTTTGTAGACATTATTCGGATGGAGTTCATGTTAATGTTTTTAGCGATCACAAGATTTTGCAATATGTGTTTACCTAAAGGGACCTTAAATTGAGGCAAAGGCGGCGGTTAGAACTCCTTAAGGACTACAATATGAGTGTGCAATATCATCCCGATAAGGCAAATATTGTAGTCGATGCTCTTAGTAGACTATCTATGGAATGTGTAGCTAATGTTGATAAAAGAAAGAAAGAGTTGGCAAAATATGTTCATTGTTTGGCTAGATTGGGTGCTAGGTTTGCCAACTCTAATGATGGTGGCATTCATGTTCACAATAGAGCAGAATCTTTTATGGTTGTTGATGTCACGGCTAAGAAAGATCGAGACACGTTGTTTGTTATGTTGAAGAAGTTGGTTGCCAAAAAGATGATAGAAGTTTTCTCCAAATGGGGAGATGGTGTCCTTTGATATCAAGATTGATTATGTCCTTTGGATGTAGATGATCTTAAGAAAGTGATCATAAGTGAAGCCCATAACTCTTATTATTCTATTTACCCGGGATCTACTAAAATGTATCGAGATTTGAGGGAAGTGTATTGGTGAACTGGTATGAAGAAACATATTGTCAAGTTTGTATCCAAATGCCATAATTGTCAACAAGTGAAGGTAGAGCACCTAAGGCCTAGTGGTTTGGATCAAGATATTGAGATTCCTACTTGGAAGTGGGAGGATGTGAATATGGACTTTATGGTTGGATTGCCTCGGACCTGAAGGAAGTTCGATTTAATTTGGGTTATTATTGACTAGATGACTAAGTCGGCTCATTTTCTATCAGTCAAGACTACCTTTAGTGTCGAAGATTCCTGAGGTTGCATGGTGTACCTAGATCTATCATACCGGATCATCGCACCCAGTTTACTTCTCAAGTCATTCAAGGAGGACTTGCAACTAAGAAGAAGCTAAGTATTGCTTTCCATCCTCAAACCGATGGACAAGCCGAGAGGACGATTCAAACTTTGGAGGATATGTTGAGGGTTTGTGCGTTCAAATTCAAAGGTAATTCAAATTATCATCTACCATACATTGACTTTTCTTATAACAATAGCTTTGATGCTTGCATTAGTATGACATAGTTTGAATCTTTTTATGGTAGGAGGTGTAGATCTCTGGTGGGGTCGTTTAAGTTGGGCGAGATAGCCTTGATTAGCCCGGATTTGGTGTTGGAATCTATGGAGAAGGTGAGGTTGATTAAGGAGAGGTTAAAAATGTCCCAAAGTTGTCAAAAGTCTTTTTCGGATGTTAAAAAAGGGATGTTGAATTTCAAGTTGGTGATTGGGTGTATGTGAAGGTGATGTGCTACCAAAATACAACATTTTTTATGCTTAAAATTAGGAATTTTGTGTGTTCTCAATGTGATGTTAGTTTTATGTGTTTATATTTGCAAGATTACAGGTTGGACTTGATTTTTTGAAAAAGTATAGAAGTTGCTGATTTTTGCTATTATACAAGATCCTTTATGGGCCGTAGATCATTCTACAGGTTGTATGGTTGTTTAGTGATCAATTCCATTGAGTGGCCATTTTCGAAAGTTAATTCTATGAGTATACAGACGAGCCATAGAAGGTTTTACAAGTCGTAGAAGATTGTTCGTGCCTTGGGGATCAGAGATGGGGACTTTCTAAAGTTTTATCACACGAAACCCTCTTGCGGGTCATATATCAACTTTACAAGTCGATGAAAGGTTTCACAGAGTTGAAGTATAAATTTCCAGCTGTAGAGTATGAGAGCCCAATTACGGGTCGTGGAATATAATATGTCCTGTAAACCCCTTCATATGGCGTGCCGACCAGTTCTCCTATTTTGTTTAGGATTTGTATTTTACTTATTAATAGGTTTTGAGGTTATTTTTCATAAATTTTCACCAAGTACTCAGAGAACTCAGTAATTAGAGAGAGAAAAATATGATATCACATTTGAGAGTCTTTAAGAACACTTATTTTTGGATTTCATCTTCAAGCTTGTTATTTTGATTGAAGTTGGATTTGCTTGTTCTTAATTCTATTGTGTAAGTGTTCAATTATGTTTTATCAATCCATAATTCTTGTATCCACACAACGCATGAGTGGCTACAAACTAAAATCAGATAATTCATAATTCTTGAAAGGTTGTATGCATTTATTAATTAACCTTCTTTATTTTGCATATTTTCTTGTGGTGGGCAATATTAGAACCCACCTATTGTTACTGACTGGATCAAGGTAGTAATAAATGGGAAAAAAGATTTATTAAAAGGATTCAATTGATCTGTTCTTGTCTAATTGACCAAACTAGGCCAAGGGGAGGTTGTACTGGGACTAATAGGTAATGGTTAGTAATGCACACTATGGAGATGAGCCAAGTTGCACAGTGAAATTCACCTCTCACCTTTGACCAAAGGGCTTGGTGAACTTAACCTTTCTTCCTGCATGTTATACAGTAAAATAAAATTAAGTTATTTAGTGATACTGAGTTGGGGAATCATGGTGAATACAATACCCTAGTTTCTCTCCATATAGACTTCTCTCTTGTGTGTGTTAGTTTACTTTTATTTTCCATTGATTATTGCATACCCCCCTTTTGGAGAAGTTATTTAGTTAACCACTCGAATTGCAATTGTTGAATTCTCTTGAGTCTATTTATTCCCTGTAGGTTCGACCCTAACCTTTGTTACTTTTTATTTCTTGACAGCGACTGCTTTATCCTCTAAAAAGGAGGTGTAACTTGGGCAAAATGAAAATTTTTTGCACCATTGCCACGGAGTACGACTAGACTTAGTTAATTCATAGTAATTCGAGTGTTAATCGTTAGTTCCCTTATTTTACTTTTATTTGTTATTTTGTTTCTTTTCAGGGTGTAAGTGTAGTATATCCCAAACACTTGGAGTCAAGGCAATCCCTTAACTCCGTTTGACCTAGAGATCCATAGAACATTGAGAAGAATGTCTCAAATCAACGTCAACAACACGACCAATGTTGCTCTGAACAAGAACAACAATGAGGATGTTGAAAATGAGAACCCACCTCCTCTGGAGGATATGGCTCCACAACCTCAGGATTTTAATACCCACGCTTACCAGTGGAATCAATACAAGCTGAATTCTATGGCTATGCAGGTGACTGGAGCTATTGTGTTGCCACCATTATTCGCAGACACAAAGTCAAAATCTCGAGTGGGTTGCTTCAGATGCTACAGAATCGTAGGCTATTTGCAGGCTTACAAATCGGAGGATCCTTATAGCCACCTACATAGTATGGTATTCGTCTGCAAGAGTGTGATGGGAATGTATAATTTGTCTATGGATGCTGTGGGACTTCGTGTCTTCCCATTGTCTCTTACAGGCAATATAGCATTATAGTTATCTAAGCTCCCGCATAGTTTGATCACTAGTTGGGTAGACTCGCAAAAGGCCTTTTTGAAAGGTACTTTCCTAGATCAAAGAAGCTTAAATTGAAGGACCAGATTAACAACTTTGAGCAAATTTCTAGTGATTCAATCAGCACTACTTGGGTGCGGTTCACCAAATGTCTGAGGAGCGTCCCTGACCACATGATAGTTGATGATGCCTTAGTAGAGATCTTCTACTGTGTCCTTGATGAGAACAGTCAGACTTGTGCTGACACTATCATGGGCGGTATGTTCTTGGATCAACCATTTACAATCGCAGAGCGAATAGACAGAGTTCCAAGACTAATCATGGATGGCGGAAGAGAGAAGTACCATCCACCAAAATTGATGCACTGTCGGTTTTGGTCTTGAGCATGCAAAGATCAATGAAGAAATCATTAACCACCTTGCCTATATTCGCACAGGTATAGAGGTGCTGACGAAGCAGAACCAAGAGCGAGTAAATACAGTAGTTCATCAACCTCTATGTGCACCAGTGTATGATGAGCCATATTATGACGAGGATGCGTGTTTTATTGTTGATCAAATGGGGGGTTTCTAGACTAATGCCCAAGGGTCCAATTAGGACTACTAGCACCAAGGACAAGAAAATCAAGGTTGGAACTTCAATAGAGATGGAGCTTATAGGGACAATTGTGGAGGTTACTATGATAGGAACAGGGGTCCAGAGAGAGATGTAGATTGGGGTCGTAGAGAAGGCTTCAAAAATGGTCCTTATATGGCACCACATAATCGTGATGCAGGAACAAGTAGTTCCAGAATAGAGGAGATGTTTGATCGCCTATTAAAGAAAGCTGAGACATAGGATGAGACTCTGAGAGGCATGAAATAAGAGATTTCTAGAATAAATCAAAAAATTGAGTCTCACTCTGTGGCTATCAAATAGTTGGAACAATAGTTTGGTCAAGTGTGGACTAAACTTAATCAGCGTTAGAGATGTACACTGCCTTTTAACACAAATCAGAATCCTAAAAATGAAGGGTAGTGTATGGCGGTTACTACTCGGGGTGGCAAGAGTACTATTGATCCACCCCATGCCAGTTGATAAGGAAATGCTTGAGATGAGATATTTGCAGCTAATGATTCGGAGATAGGAGATGATTGTTGCAAGGATGGGGTAAGTGAATCTACTGATGCACCACAAAAGTTAAAGCACATTCTTAGGCCTCTTCCTCCCTTCCCTCAAAGAATCAAAAAGAGGGAGAAGGAAGGCAAGTTCAAGCACTTTCTATCCATGTTGAAGCAGTTCTCCGTCAACATCCTGCTCATTGAGGTATTGGAGAAGATTCCAGGGTATGTTTATCTGAAGGACTTGGCCATCAAAAAGTACACTGTGAGTCAAAAGCTCTCCCAAGAGCTTCAGGATTGCAGTGTTATTGCTATGATTTCCTTGGTTCATATGCGAGAAGATCCGATTTCTTTCACCATACCCTACACCATTGGAGATATGGCATTCGCAAGGGCACTATGTGATGTAAGTTCCAGCATTTATCTAATGCCCCTTGTGGTTTACAACAAGCTTGGATTTAGAGTCCCTACTCCGATGAGCACACGATTATTGATGGTGGATTATATGGTGAAGAAACCTATGGAGATACTATATTCCCCGCAAACTTTATGATCCTAGATTGTGAAGTTGACTTTGACTTCCCATTCATCTTGGGAAAACCATTCTAAGCCACTGGGCGAGCACTAGTGGATATGGAAACCGATCAACTCAGGTCCAAATTGAACGATGAAGAAGTCATCTTTAATATTTGTCAATCCATGAAACACCCAGATGATCTGATAAATGAAATCTAGGTAATTGCTGAAGTTTGGGTAACCAATTTGTCCAAGTAGTGCCACGATAATAAATGAGGCGGTACTAGGGAGGCAACCCAAGGTTTTTGATGTAATAGTGTAGCTATAGGGTTATTTTTACTTTTTATAAGTAGTTTATTTTTATTTTACTTTGATTGTAATTTTGGACATTAGGATGGTTGCATATAGGGGAACAATATGTTCTATGAAGAATATGCAGTATAGTGTTAAAACAAGTATTTTTGGCTGAGAAAAGCATCAGGAAGTGTCTCTATGACTGGGTCTATGGACGTGAAACACTTTATGACGCGTACCCAATCTCGTAGAGTTTTCCAGTGATCGAAGAAATCATGCACTCCACTACATAAGCTACTTTATGATCCGCAGATATAACTACTATCATGAATGGGGCTCGTGGACCCAAAGTAAGTTCCCTAAAAGTTTTTTAAGTGTTGAGGTTTCTACGAATAACTTAATGAGTAATAAATCACTTTACAACTCATAGACTAGTTTGTAAAATAATACTCCTGAAATCTAGGATTTGGATATTCTATGAAATTATGGTTTACGAGCCGTAAAACACTTTGTGGCCCATCGGGGTTTCGTAGATTCCAGACCTATTGACTTTCTGTTGACCCGATCTAGGTATAAATAATAGGGTCAAATTATTTTGGCTCCATTCTTAACCTAAATTACAAAATTAACCTTGCCATTCCCTCCCCCACATAAATTCAACAACCACTAGTAGCCATACTCCTATTTTTCGGCAACCTAGGATTTAGTACCCAATCACCTCCTTCATCTTCTTTTACTTAATCACATATCTTTGTAAGTTTTTCCTTAAATTAAAACCTTTGATTTGCCTTATATTATATTATTCACTTGGAAATCATGATTGGAATGGTAGTTTAATTTAGACACGAAACTGTTGTTTGAATTTGATATATGATAATTAATTTTGGGTTTCCCTTGTTTGAATAATTATCTGAATCCAGTATTAGGCATTGTTGCCTTCACTAGATAGTTTGAATAGTTATTTGTGGTACTAATTCATCTACCATGTGCAATTAATTGATTTTGTGTATGAATTGGTGGGTGATGACATAGGTGTGTCATCTTCTTGAAATTGATCAGAAGTTGTCGAAATTGTAAGGTAAATATGCATAATCAGTTTCAATGGGGTATATGTGCTGTAAAACATGTTGGGGTAATGGTCGTGGTATAGAAATCATGTGGGTGTGTGTGTTTTGATTCGATGCTGGTAGAGTACTTATTGAAAAAGTCGTTTGGGGTCCGTCGTGATGGGCTTGGAAGCTCAGGTAACTGAGTTTTCTTGTTTACAAGTGGCTTTTATAGCCAGTGGATTATTCCATGAGTCGTAATTACCCATCGTGCAAGATTCTAAAAGCTTGAAGTTTTTAAGTATACATTAGACGAGACCTATGAGTCGTAGATCACTTTAGGGCTCATAGATAGGTCTCATAGATCCTTGCCTAGAACAGACGTACTCACTGAAAATCTCTATGATCCAGTCTATGACTCGTAAAATACTTTATGAATCATACCTGGTCTCGTAGACTTTTCCAGTGAAAAAAATTAATTGAACCACTGCTTTACAAAAGCTCTTTACGACTTGTAGTACCAACTACGACCTGTAAAGGTGCTTTGATAGAACCTTTCTACAACTTAATTCAAATTATTTTTGCATTCCAACTTTTGACTTGACGGGCTAACCATGGTGCGTATTATTCATGTTTCAGGTACTATGGCCCCTAAAGCCAAATGTGATGAGATCAAGGCTCTACAGAGGAGGCTCAGAGATGAGCCTTCAGATGATGAGCAGGCCACTACATTAAGTGTCTCACTAGAGGAGATAGGCATCAGCCTGTACCTAGAGGCGGATCGACCACAAACTAGAGCTGGTGCCAGAACTTGGTAGACTTAAGCTCTTATTGTTCACACTCCCCAGTTTGAGGAGGGAGGCAGCGATAATAGTGATCTACCATTGATGACACTATATGGAGAGTAGTACAGCTCTATGGGAGGCTCTAAGGATAGATCAGGTATAGAATCCTCCACCGCACACCGATCATCACTTCTCCATAAAATGCCCTTATTACTCAGTGGTATGTTGCGAGTATGTATGACATCTACACTGAGGGACAACAACAGATAGAGCAGGGCAAGCCATTCTACTTCATATATGAGGAGCCCCGAGTCATCTCCGATAGACTTGACTGTGTCCTAGGTCTCCAGGACATGATGATTCGCAATAGGCTTTAGTGGCTCATGCACTCTCTTGGATGATACTCCCCTAAAATGGTGAGGGAGCATTATGGCTCATATGCAGCCACAGTACATAACACTCTTCCTAAGGGGAAGAAGGCCCTCGCTCAGCCTAGACTTATCGAGACAGAGTGAAGGGCTGGCAGGTGGATATATCGGAGACCACCATCTGCCAGATGCTTTTTAGACTAGAGTTCCTTGCCTCCAGATCCACCACAGAGTTTGACTACAGGGTGGGGCAAACAAGGGACCCATTGGTTCTGAGAGATCTAGAGTAACGAGCCAGCTTGCTAAGATGAGTGGCTGGTTTTACTGTTGAGAAGGGTCTAGAACCTATCTGGATTTCCACTCACTAGGAGCCTATTATCAAGGCTTCACTTAGTTTCCCCTACCAAGTTTTGTTAGAGTGTTGTTCATTCACGCATTTGACCTACACTTGTAAATAATACACTAATGACAGAGTGTGTGGTTTTGGTTGCCAGCATCTTAGCTGGCTATGATATTGATTAGGCCTGTCTCATCACCGAGCAAATTCATGAGGCTGCTCTGAAGTGATCCACCTCCATCCCATTCCCTTACTTGATATGTAGGCTCTGTCTAGAGTCGACGATAGAGAGTTTGCACCAGCTGATTAAGGCCAAACATACATTGGATCCAGCTTGATCAAGGCTGAAGAGAACCAGTTGGCACTCTTGTGAGCATAACCTCCACCTATGCTTGAGATGTTCACCCCAGCGCCATCACCTGAGGGTTCACAAACTACCACCGTCAGTACTGTTGCTACTGAGGAGAGGCCCCCACAGCCTGAGGCCGTTGGGGATAGGGGGCCCATTACTTTTGTCCCTACACCACAAGCCACGATACCATAGGATATTACCACAGGCATGGTTTATGTGTCCACCACATATATATAGGCCTTAGTGTAAAGGTTATCTCATGCTGAGTCGTAGTTGACTCACAGGTCAAGGCCAAGCCATTTCATACTTGTGGGGTTCTATGCAGGCATTCGAGGTCACTACTATTTAGGATCATATCTCTACCATGGATGCTTGCATTGACGCTTTTGAGGAGAGGGTACAGTAAAGCCAACACACGGCCTGATCATCGCACTTGACGGCACTGCAGATGGAGATTTAGCAACTCCGGGCCGACATGAGAGAAGTGTTGGCACCACCAATCGCACTACTAGCGACTAAGCCCCCGGTGCCTATGGTAGATCTTTTTCTCTTGAGGATCCTATTTAGTCTTCCTATAGGAAGAGACCTCGCTCGGATGATGATCTTGATGCTGGATGATTTTAGGCGGGGATGACTAAGCAGGAGGAGCTCGAGCTTGCCTTGAGGACACCCAAATGAGAGGCAGAGATACAACGAGCTTGAGAGGGTGAGCAGGTGATGTTGGCCCTCTAGATAGAGTGTTACTGATGAGCAAACTACCCTGCAGGAGGAGGAAGGCCAGACTCAGCCACACACTGGCACTTAGGTGTCTAGGTATATTTTTTCTTACCTCTTTATGGTTTAGTTTGCTCTGGTTTTTTGCATTGGGGATGATGCACACCTTTTTAGATAGGGTATGGGTAGTTATGGACCTCACTGAAGTCTGAGTAGCTTCAGTCTATAACTACCCTAATTTTTTATCTCGGGGTTTTTTTGCCTATGTTACTTTTGCCCATGGATATTTACTTTCTGTTGAACCAGCATATCTAGGATGTTAAGATAGTATTTGTAGCATGTAGAACTAATAGTTATGGAAAATAACATATTTTTGTGTTTTGTTTGATAAATGATGTCCACCAAAATTTTGATTAGTAGTTAGATAGCAACCATGCATGTTTAGGTGTGTGACAATGCTTGTTTTGATAAGTGCAAATAAATTTAGGTAAGAAGCATGATATGAGAATCTTTTGTTGTTAATGTATGCAGTGTCATATGAGTGTGTGCTTAATTTTCTAGATTTATGTGTTTTGTTCTAATTCAAAACATGTTGTATTACACTAAGTTGGATTGTAGATTAATTGGATTAGGAAAGGATCTTAGACCATTGCTTTTAATAGTCCACTTAGCCTAAAATGACCAACCAAAACTATGATATATCCCTTGTTACTAATATTTGACCCTAACGTGTACCCATTCTTTTTTAACACCTAATTAACCTAGCCTTGTTAATTGTAAAATCCTAAAATTCTCCCTGGTCCTTCCTTAAACACTGTGTACCTCGACTAAAGCAAAAAGTCTAAGTTGAGGGTGGCTACCAAAATTGGCCCTAGTTCAGAGAACGAATATTTTGCACCTCAACACAGGTCAAAGCCTAAGTTGAGGGTGGTTGGTGTAACGGTGAAGTACAAACAAATAAGGGTTAAATTATTGATGCAGAGGAAAAAATAAAAATCATGTATTAGGTGCAAGAAAATAAATGATGCCTTAGTTGTGAGCTTTAAAGAAAAATGAATTGCAAAAATAGGACAGCGGACTAAAAAAGGCAAAGAAAGCACCTAGAAAAGCTTGAAATTGGAAGAAGGGAGAATAAGGTGATAATAACAAAGATGATAGGGAAAAAGTGTAGAAAACACAGTGTCAAGGAAGACCTTTAGTAACTATTCTCCTAAATACCATAATAAATCCTCTGAGCCTACGTTACAAGCCTAGAAACTCCTAAAGTGATCCTAGTCTAGTTAGTTGAAGGTCTTAATCATGAGTATAGGAGCAAGCCTATGGTATTAAGAATGATGTATGAATATCTTTTGTGAGAGTGAGTGATTTTGCATAGTCCCAAGGTTATACATGAAAAATCATTTAGTGTTAGATATGAGACTTCTTTCTGTGAGGGAACTTGAATTGCATAGTTAACACTTGACTTGTTTAGTGATTGTGAATTATTTATAGTATCTTGGTTGTCATAGTTGTGTTGTCACATGAATTAGTCTGTATTAGTCTGCTAGATAGCTATTTGATCCTATTTTGAAAAGTTGGTGTGGGTATCTCTGTTTGAGATTTATGTGATGTATGCCATTGGGTTGAGGTCTTTGTGTTATTGTATTTTTTATATAGGTTGAGTCTGTCACTTGAACACAAGCAATAATTTTAAGTTAATGGTGTTAATGTCCAGCAAAAATACAATACTTTTGATGCTTAAAACTTGGAATTTTGTTTCTCCTCAACACGATGTTAGTTGGTTGTATGTGTTTTTGTGTTTATATATACAAGATTATAGGTTGGCCTTGATTTTGGGAAAAAGTTCAGAAGTTGCTGATTTTTTCCGTTATATGAGACTCTTTTTGGGTTGTCGATCATTTAATGGGTCGTAAGATGGTTTCGTATACAAATCTAGTGATGGTCTATTTTCTGAAGTTAATTATACGAACATACAGATGAGCCATAGAAGGTTTCAGGAGTCGTAGGAGATAGTTCGTGCCCTGAGGATCAGAGATGGGGACTTTCAAAAGTTTCATCAGGCGAAACCCCCTTATAGGTTGTAAACTACTTTACGAGTCATAGTGGGTTATCGTAGAGTTAAAGTCCAAATTTTGAACAGTTGAGTACGAGACCCTGATTACGAGCCATGTAATGCAAACCCCTTTCGTATGTCGTGCCGATCAGTTCTCCTATTTTGTCTAGGACTTGTGTGTTACTTATTATAAATTGGTTTTTATGTTTTTCTGCCATATGTTTTCTCCTAGTACTCAAAGAACTCATTAATTAGAGCGAGAAAATTATGAGATCACATTGGAGAGTCTTTGACAATACTCATGTTAGAATTTCTTCTTAAAGCTTGTGATTCTGATTAAATTTGGATTTGCTTATTCTTAATTCTATTGTGTAAGTGTTCAATTATGTTTTATCAATCTATAATTCTTGCATATACACAGGGCATGAGCACCTAAATCCATATCTAGGATTGTGGGAACCATGAAGAACTAACAAAGTAAAACTGAATAATTCATAATTCTTGAAAGGTATTATTCATGTATAAATTAACTTTTTTGTTTTGCATGTTTTCTAGTGGTGGCCAACATTAGAACCCACCTAGTGTTACTGACTAGACTAAGGTAGTAATAAATAGGAAAAAAAGATTAATTAACAGGATTTGATTGATGTGTTCTCGTCTAATCAAGTCAACTAGGCAATGGGAAGGTTATATTGGGACCAATAGGTACGGGTTAGTAATGCACACTATAGAGATGGTCCAAGTCCCATAGTGAAATTCACCTCTCATGTTTGACCAAAGGGCTTTGTGAACTTAACTTACCATCCTGCTATACACCAGAAAAGAATTAGGTTATCCAGT
The DNA here is from genome assembly GCA_025774065.1 of Solanum ossicruentum. Taxonomy (NCBI): domain Eukaryota; kingdom Viridiplantae; phylum Streptophyta; class Magnoliopsida; order Solanales; family Solanaceae; genus Solanum; species Solanum ossicruentum. Next base: position 14,145 of record JAOTQR010144836.1, read on the forward strand.
GATACTGAGTTGGGGAATCATGGGGAACACAATACCCTAGTTTCTCTCAATATTGGCTTCTCTCTTATATTAGTTTAGTTTTATTTTCTATTGATTATTGCCAACCCCTCCTTCCCTTTTGGGGAAGTAAGTTGGTTGACCACTCAAATTGTGATTATTGAATTCTCTTGAGTCTGCGTATTCCCTATGGGTTCAACACTAACCTTTGTTATGTTCTATTTCTTTACAATGAGTGCTTTATCGTCTAAAAGGAGATGTAACATGGGAGACATCAGAAGGTCTCACCCATGAAGGGTGTAATGCATTTTGGTAAAAAGGGCAAGTTAATTGAGAGAATTGGGAATGTTGCTTATAGATTGTATTTACCTTTGGATTTGAGTTCTATGGACCTGGTTTTCTATGTGGTTATGTTAAGGAAATTGATTGGTGATCCTAGTATAGTTGTGTCTTTGGAAGGTGTTCATATTGAGAAGAATTTGTCTTATGAGGTTGTCCCAATTGAGATCTTGGATAGGCAAGTGAAGCGGTTTCAGAAACAACGATGTGGCTTTGGTTTAGGTGCTTTAGAGAAATCAACATGTGGAGAGTGCCACTTGGAAGGCACAGTTGGACCTAATGAAATGGTATCACTATCTTTTTCAATCTACTCAAGCCTAAGGTATTAAGGTTCTTCCTTTACCAAGTGGTACTAATTCTTTTGACTCTTGTGTTCCGTGACTTGACATACATACATGTGCACGAAAATGATTTAAGAATGTTATGAATGATTTAAAGATGTTTTGATATGTATCTTAATGACTTTATGATTTTCAAATAATGAAATGTATATTCTATCTTGTGTTTGAATCTTTCATGCCTTAGTCAAGCCTTTCATTCCTTATTCTAGAACATCCAAGGATGAATGTTCTCAAGGGGGAGATAATGTAAGGACCAAGACTTTGGATGACCTTAACGGTCCTTGCAATATTGTTTCAGAAACTTTTTGACCAAGGAGATGCCTTACTGGGAACTCCAAGGGCCGTGGGACTCACTACGGGTCGTGTGGAGGGGCCTTGAGGTGGCCCTTGGCCTTCTGTGTAGTTTTGTTGGCATTGATGTGGAGTTTAAGGCCAAGGCACATTCTACATGAATCCTACATGGTCTATGTGAGGCTTCACTGGCCATGTGGTGGACCGTGTAGAGGGCCTTGGTCTTGAAAATTCACATTTTCGCCAAGGCACTTCACACATGAACGTCTCACGAACCCTATAGACCTTCACATTCCGTGAAGCCCTCCATATGGGTGTTGGTGTGCAATTTTTTCTATGTATGGAATTACCATCTTGGACATTTTTCAGTGAAATATTTTCTAAGTGTTGGCTCATGGAGAAGTCACATGGTCCGTGTGACCTGGTATGGACTGTAAGACCTTCTCACGAGACCCCTAACAACGTTTTTCTATCTTGTTCATTAATGGCATTTTCATAATTATGGCTTCTTCTAAGGGACTTTTGTGACCTTTTATGTTATCATAAGATATTCAAATGACCTCTATCTTCTTCCATTATTCAAATTCATTCTCATACTTAGAATTATATTCAAACTCTCTTAAGAACTCCTGTTAGAGACTCTAGTGGAGACTTAACTTGGGAATCAGGGAAAAACTCTATTCTTCATCAAATTCTTCTAGTTTCTTCTTGGTGAACTTACATATGTGGGATTGATTCATGGTCCCTTTCAACCCTAAAGACCCAAACTCTTTTAGTTTGATTGTAATGATATTTAGCTTACTTTAATAATGAGTTTTTAAGATTATTATTTAATTAATTAAATTAAGATATGGGTGATGTCTTATTCTTGATTGTAAATTGATTTAAGCCCTAATGTGTTGAATTTCATGAATAATTTGAAGATTTGAATATACATTGTCCCTTTAAAGTTTGAATTAAGTATCGATAATCTAAATTGTAATTTGAATGTGGTTTTACTTATGGAATTACTTGATTTCCTATTGTATTATTGATTTTTCATTGAATCTCTATTGTCCATGCTAATCTCATGTCACCCATGGCATATGCATTCATGAGCATTGGATTTTGATGAAAATGATTCGGTGAGTGAAGACCACATATGTTTATGAAATGATTATGATAAAATTATCATATGACAAGAATGAGATCACATAAATGTCTATTGATATTTGCTCTTTGACTATATTGGGTGTTTACACCATATTGTTATAAGTGAATAAGCTATTCCTCTGCATGAAAAGTGTGAATTGAATTATTATTTGGCTTTTAAGATCAAGTATGCATTCAAATGATTTGAATTACTTGTGCCTCTTTTGAAAGTATGTATATGTATAAGTATTCTTGTGGGATGTTGACTTAGCACTGAATGGATTGGGAGTGCCAGGGCTATCCCCAAGGGTCCTCTCCCTTTCCTTGAACTATATGCTAGTATAGGTATATGGTAGCCATTACCGAAATGATCGAGTCATAAGGGATGGTTACACATTTGATATGATATGATATGGAAATCCTTCTTAAATGACCGGTTGATAAGGAAGGTGTCCATCACCCGAAATAACCAAGCATGCATTACATGCCCGCATACTTAGTATGTTCAAACGTACTAACACATACTTTTTGCTTACATGATCTAACCAGAAAGGGATTAGAGACTACCTTCATCGACCATTTGACGGCTAGATCTAATTTGAGACACTTGTTATGGTGAGTCCTATGTTTCAAGGACAAGCCACCATCTATCTACCCTATTTTGCTTTTGGCATACGTTATCTTTACTTTGAGGGTGAGCTAGGATATGTCTTGGCTCCCTTCCTATCTTATGACTAGAGTCATTGTTGGACATCTTGTAGACTTTTGTACGGACATATGTTATGTGTTGTATCTGGAGACTATGATTTTTGTTATCTATTGGGTATGACCATTATGGATTGACAATGAGTATTATAATATGTGATTATGTTATGATATGGAAATGTGAAAGATCCTAAGTCTCATATTGCATCCATAAAGTGAGTCATAATTACCCGCCCCTTAGTCATTACATGCTATGTGTTATGTGAATCCATGTTAATCCCTATTCCTATAACATCCCCATAGTGAGAGTCCTATTTTTTCATCCCTTAGAACTGTGTGTTTACTATTTCGTATGGGTGTTTGCGCCAATGATGTGTGAATAGATTCTATGAGGTTTATTTGGGGACTCTCTGATTCCCATTTGCTATGTCACTCCTAGACCCTAGGTACGGGTCGTGACCCATTATCATCATCATCATCTTTGAATCATCACCATGAGACCATACTTTTATATTTTAGATCGTAGTCACAAAATCATAGTTTGAACATAGGAAAATTAGGGCCATGTGTGTATTCATGAGCATTTAAGCTAAAACCATGTAATTAGATGAAAACCATATAGGAATCATGAAACTGAAATCTCTTTGATACATTTGTAAATGAATCCACATCACTTTCAAAAAACCCTAATCATCATATACTTGAAATCATTCATGGTAAAACCATCATTTTCATGTAATTAACATGAATCCTCTTTAGGATTGATCAATAGACATAATCCCCATCATTATTGATGAAATTTTGTAGAGTTAGAAAAGACTCATACATTTTGTATAATTGGAATTAGGTAGAAAATGAGAATTTAGAAGGAGTTTCAATGAAGACAGGATTCTATGCATAAAACTTACATACCTAAGGTAAAACCTTAGCATTTGAAGAGAAAGTAGAGAGCTTGAATTGATCTCCAATAGAGATCTCCAATGTAGATCCTTGCTTGTTAAAGAAGAAAGCTCTTGAGAATAGTTTTTGGAATAACCCCAAAAGTGCCCAAAAATGTTCCTTGGAAGTGCCCAAAATTTTTAATTCCATATATCCGAAAATCCATTTGTTATTTCAAAATTCAACTTCATATTTTTATTCAAGGGGTACAAATTAGAGAGAAAAGGGTCTAACCCCAATTTTAGAGCAACCGTAGTAGAAGTCAAAAATCCCATAGTGCAATTTCAGTGCAGTTTCTGCATCGCTTATGCTATTTTGGGACTATTTTTTTTAGTTTGGTCCAAGACTTTTTAAGTCCTACGCCTAAGTGATCCCAAATGTGTTTTTACCTATACTTAGCCATATTTCACCCTCATATTAGCCTAAACATTTCTCAATACTTACTCAAACACTTAGCCATATTTTTCTCTCCTAAATTCAAGTCTCAAAACCTCTTCCAGATCGAAGGATTTCCTTCAAGCTTCAAGTCTCCATTTTCAATCTTTATCAAGAGCCTTTCCAAAGATAAAATATATGGGTTCTTTCCATTGCGTCCTTCGACTCATGGTTCTCTAACCTCATTTTTACTCAATTTGCATGATTCAAAGTTGATTTAGAAATGGGTTACTAGTATATCATCTCTATGAACTATGTTAAAGCTATGTAATGTTGTGAATGTTTTGCTCTATTTTGAGCTATATATCTTTGATCTATGATAAGGTTTTATGAGGGATTTTGATGTATATTTCCTAATGGTGTTGCAAGGTATTGATTGATGGTTATATAATGGATTTACTTGCATGATTTCACCTCTATATTTTATAGTTTCATACTAGCATTACACACTCACCAAGTGTTTGATGAAATGTCCGGTTATGGTTTCTTGGAGAATTGAAGGTGCAAAGCTTGAGATATGATATGAATGACTATATGATGATCAAATGAGCTTGTACATATGATATATTCTATATGAAGTGTTGCACTAGACCATACCCGATCCGGGGGGGTGGGGGTGGGGAGGAGGGACTAAGAGCCCGGATAACCTAGTTGAGGGGCTAGTATCTCAAACACCAGGGTGGTAGGTGAGATTTGCACTAACCTAGTTGAGGGGTTTGTACCTCACACACCAGGGTGATAGGTGAAATTATCACTAACCTAGATGATGGGTTTGTACCTTATATACTAGGGTGATAGGTGCAATTATCACTAACCTAAATGAGAGATTTTTAGCTCACACACCTGGGTGATGGGTGATATCATCATCAACCTACCAAGGGGTTTGTACTTGGTAAATCTATCTTGGTCTCTTCTACACATATGATATCCTATATGAGCATGAGTTACTTAAGCATGTTTTACTTGAGCATTGATCATACATGTTATATTTTAATATGTTGTCTATTGCCTATTGGTATGCATTTTGATTATGATGCATATCTCTTGTTGCATTATATTCTACATACTTAGTTCATTCATACGTATTAATGCATACTATTGCCTACATGATATAACCATGTAGGAATCGGAGCCCAATTTGATCATCCTCTTCCACGTGACTAGTTCGGTAAAACTCAAGCTAGTTTGGGAGTCCTCCACTACAGGGACCTTAGTCTAAGTTTCTTTTATAATTTATTGAGTCACATTTCTTTATGCTCTATTTTGAATATGAGGGTGAGCCCAGTTGCTTTTTCTTGACCCTCACTCTTATCTATGTAATAGAGGTGTTTGTTGGACATGTTATGTATCTATGATATGAGCTTTGACTCTTCGTCTCTTGAGTATGATGTTATGCAAGATTTCTCCTAGTCCCTTTGCCCCTATTCTTACTCTTTTATGTCTTTTATATGCTTCTGTGACCAATGATGTATACTAACAAGTTAGGAGGCCTGTTTGGGGTTCCATCGGGTTTACCATTCGCCGTGACACATCTAAGTCCTAGGCTTCGGTCATGATAATTTAGTGTCAGAATTATTGTAATGAGTTATCTGATGAATAATAGGGTCAATTTCGGCATAAAAGGCTATTTATAAAGTGGACTATTTGTCATGAAAATTGTTAAACAAATTTTAGGTTGGTTTGGAATAAGTTCCAAATGATTACACCTGAAAATGGAATTGTTCAAAAAAATTTGAACCATGGTAAAATAAGGGTGCGATATGGACTTACTCCCGCATAGATCATCTTTGTGCGAAATTCAATTTTTTCCTATTTTGGCCTAACAATAAGTTAAATCACTTTTGTACTGAACTAAACCCTCTCCATGACACATAGAGGGCGGGTATTCTTCTAGTAGTTTAAAATCTTATGAAAAATTATTTTTTTGATACAATCTATCCAAAAATCGTAAAAGACCATTTTTCCACATTACTCTTCTTCCTCAACAGGAATCCAACTTCAGATTTTTCAAAAAGAATATATATTATGTAAGGCATCTTTCATAAGGTCATATGAAGGCATTTTGAGAGATGTTACAATTTACCCCTTTTGTCCAAATCTCATAATTTTGGTGTCTTTAGCTTAAAAAATTTGATTGTGAATTTAATTTGACTAGATTGTATTATTTTAAAGTATAATCAATTGGGAAAAACTCTAACCTTATAATGATTGTGCTTTTTAGATGAGGCGAGTGAATTTATAACTCGAAGTGAAGTGTGTTGAACCTTGTATTTTTCTTTGTGTATATTGAGGAGTAATGAAAATTGAAAGTTGGTGATTATTCATGAAATAACTTAAATGAATAACACAGGGTAATAACATGACTATGTGATGATATGTGTAGCTTAACTCTTTATTCAATTTGCTCCCCCGTCGTTGTTCAATGAGAATGGATTAAAGGCTCATGGGATTGACTTGATGGGGTAGGGACAACTATATTTCTAGGAGCGAACTCTGGGCGAATGTACTTGTTTGCGATATTAATCCTTGAATTGAGAATTTTGATTGAGTATGTGATTCCTGTAGTAGAGAATTGTGAATTGCCTATATTGATTTAAGTGTTGAGTATTATTTCATGCTATTGTAGAAAGGACTACTGAAGCCTGATGAATATGATAGTGGGGTTGTGTTGTATAATCTTGATGTTGTGCTGAAATTATTAGGTAATACCGGAGGAAATGTTGTCTCTTTGATGAGTATACTTAATCGATGATGGAAAGGGATATTAAGAACTTGAGAAATAATTTGATATTACTATTGAATGATTCACTTGATGGTTCTATTATTCAAAGATATTGATATTGAATTCTTGATAATTGATTATATGAATTGTGTGAACTCTTTGCATAGTTTCAGGCTTATTTGAATGTGATTATTGTGTGAAATGTATAATGATTGAATCCTACCATTTATGTAAAGTTGACGAAAAATGGTTCTTTCTAGAAATTAAAGATAAATGATGTTGAAAAATGATTTCGTCAAAGAGTAACAAGAAAGAAAAAGTCAAAGAAAAATGATTCCAGTTAGAAATCAAAGATAAATGTCAAAAGAAAATAGTTTTTACGTAAACATGGTCCATGTCAGGGCTTCATAGATTTTGGTCTGAGGTGATTAATGGATGTGTATCGCAGGATAGACATGCATCACCATCACTTAAGATTGCATTATATTAATAGCGCTTCATTACATTCCATTTCATTTCACTCATATATGTAGATATTTGTATGAACTGTAATATGACGATTAATTCTATATATGTATATTAATAAAAACTATCTACCTTATATTGTATACTTACATTGGGATATGTATATTATATATGATGGCTTTCCTACGTGTAAGGTAGTAGTACCAAAGTTATGTGGTTGGGATGTGTAATACCTCGAGCATGTTGAAGGTTGAAATTCAATTATATGAGTTTTCAGATCAAGCAGATTGTGAAGTAATTCTTTTTCTAAGTTTTAGTAACTAGAACGCTCCATGATAGGAACACATTGCAGACCTGCTTCAAAGTAGTTCAAATTTTTCAAAGTTCAATTTAGCCAAAATTTAACCAAAATTCTATTTTTCTCAAAAGTGAATTGTGGTGCAATCCCTCCGTGTTGCGGACTAGGCTAACCACTATTTTTCATGTAGACATCAAAATTTTGTAGAACTCTATATGATGTTTCCTGTTTCAGTCAGAGTTTCTTGAAAGCTACTCAACCCTAAACCCTTCATGCTTATATAAAGGATGTTGCATCCTCTTGAAAAGGCATATCAAATATCTGATAAATCCTGAGGATATTTATTAAGAGATCGAAATATTTTAAGGAGGTCAAATTCATCCTATGTTTGAGAAATACACTGCTAACTGCCCTCGAGTCATGGAGAAATATAATGAAAGAAGAATCAAGGGAGTAACAAATGGATACGCACATGCTTATTAATAAAATTTTATTTCTTCATATTTTATTTGTGATTGCAATTTATTTTCTATCACTTTAAAATTTGTTGAAACTAAATTGGCACGTCCAGTGATACAATGGAGCTTAAATTCACAACCCTACAAAAGAAAAAAAGAGAAAAAGGAGGCATAACACAAAAGAATAAAAAAATATTTACCTTGCACTTTGATGTTCCACATATAATTCCAAACATTGTTCGCTCAGTCAAACTCCAAATCCATGAATAATGATGCTTAAAGAAGAAGGAGCAAGGTCTATTTATAGATGTTCAAAAAGTCTATGTCCTACACTATCTAGAATTCCTTATTTAGCTCCAAAAAGAAATTGTAATACAACTTCAAAAGAGGAATCCTAATGCAAATCTAAAAATGTACCCTAATGCACCTTCAAAAAGGAATTGTAATACAACTCCAAATTGAATCCTAATGCAAATCTATAAAGGAATGCTAATACAACTCCAAAAAGGAATCATAATGAAAAACAAACTTTACTTTTTATTCTTCCAATTCTAATAGGACAAGGTTAATATAAAAGTGAAGTGAATGTGAATCCTAATACTAGAAAGATTAGGAACGAAAAAGGGGAAGATGTTGATGCTCAAAAATTCACTCGCCCATTTTCTTGATAAGTTACAATGCTAAAAACAATTAGCACCCCCATATTTTTGTAATTACATTGCAATTAAGATATCAAATTAATACTTTAAGCCTAGTATTCAAAAGGTAAAAATATCTCAATGAGACTTGAAGTAGGGGACATTTGTAATCATATAAAATTAATTAAATATGAATTTTATAAAATGATTCAAATTATATTAAATTCAAAATATATTGGTCCAAATAAATATTATGGATTGTTATAATCGAGTTAATTATTTAAATCCAATAAAATATGAATTTAATTAAATGCCCAAACTCATTTATTTGGTCTGCAAAAGATGACTTCACTTTATTAGGCACAATCCTCTCATCCTAGAGGCCTACTTGATACCACGTGTTGGATGATGTGGCATTCAAGTCAAAGAAGGAAGTGAATTGGATCATGTTATATGTCAAAATGACATGACCTTCCTATCTCAACAACGGCCAATAAAAATGTTCCGCGTGTGTAATTGATGTGTTCCAACCAATCGAATATCGCCATGTCACTTAAAAGGAAACCTATTTATATCACTTTTTCTATGCCATGTAACCTTAAATCTGGTTAGCCGAAAGAAAGCCTAATTCTATCATAACTCCTCTATTCTATAACTATATATAGGGTCCTCATAATAATTAATAAACATCAAGAATTCTAACAAGAAACCAAAGAGAGCTCACGGATCAAGCACACAGATTTCTCTAGAAGCAACAAGTTCAAGAATTCAAGAAATAAAGCATTCAAATTCAAGAATGCATCAAGATCAAGACCACCGAATTCAAGAACAAGCCCAAAAACCTTGGAATCAAGTACAAAAACAAATCCATATCAAGTTCAAGTTCATCAAATCCACAAATCAAAATCAAGACCATCAAATTCAAGATCAAGCCCAAAAGCCCTTGAATTCAACTACAAGTCAACATCAAATTCATCAAGTTTTACAAGATTCATGATCAAACTAAAGAACCCTTGAATTTATATTTGAAAAGGCTAATCAGAGGATTTATAGAGATTGTAGAATTTACTACTTGAAACAAAAATACCAAGATTGCTACAATATTTTTTGTTTCTTGATTATTATTATTTTCTTGATGCAAAATATTATTGTCTACAAATTATGGCACGCCCAGTGAGACCAAATTTGTGCTTCATCTCTTCTCTTAGAAATCAAATCTGCAAATATGAAGCTACAAAACCGCGAGTACTTCAAGTCTCATTATTGAGTTTCATCAAGTCTGTACTCTGACAAGACTTAAAGCAGGGAACATTTGTAGGCATCAAAACTTCTCTTAGAAATCAAATCTGCAAATATGAAGCTACAAAACTGCGAGTACTTTAAGTCTCATTATTGAGTTTCATCAAGTCTGCACTCTGACACGACTTAAAGCAGGGAGCATTTGTAGGCATCAAAATTTTGTTGGGCTATACAAGATCAATACTATTTCAGTCAGAGTTTCTTGGAGGCTACTCTACCTTAAACCCTTATTCATGACTATATAAAGGTTATTAGATTCTCTTGAAAAAGCATCTCAAATAACTCATAAATCCTGGGGATATTTATCAAGATATCAAAATATGACTCAAGGAGGTCAAAAAATCATTCTAGTTTGAAAAATACACCGCTAACAACACTCGAATCATGGAGAAATTTAATGATAGAAGCATCAAGGAAGTAAAAGATTTGTACCCACGTATTTGTCAATAAAATTCTATTTATTCATATTTATTTGTTAATATAATTTATTTTTTAACACTTTAAAATTTGATAAAAATAGTTCAATTTCAATTTTTATATGGGACTACGTGGGACATTTTTACAATTTGTAAATTAACAACCTGGATGAGATTTACACTAGAAAATTGATATTATGAGAACCCCCAAACTCCAATTTTATCCTCATACACCCCAAATTCATCCATCCCAAAATATCTCCATACCTATGTTTCAAATATCTTCATTGAAGGTCCCAAGAATATTTTCAAGATCTTCACCAAACTATCAGAAAATTTTTCAAACTTCTTGTGTCTTCTTTCCCAAGGCATGTAGGTTTCATCCATAAATATTATTCACCCATGGAGCCCAAGAATTTTCTACTTTAAATCTCCTAATTTTACTAATAAAATTTTATAGGTTTTCATGATATAATTTCAAATGCATAGATTATGAATTGTCTTATATTAAGTTAATTATTTGATAAGAATTTTTGCTCAATTGCGTGGTATTGCTAATTTATAAGGTGTTCCCTTATTGAGGTATATTGGGTTATTGAATTTTCATAGTAAGATCCTTAAATTATTATTTAAAATAAAAAATTCTACTACAATTGTGCATGAAATGATTGAATTACATGTTTCAAAGATTTTTTAGTATTTAACTCACTTGAATTTTTTGAATTTTTTATTTACTTTAATTCATGACTTCAATAGAAAAGTGTTTCAACTAAACGTTTATGAAAGCTATAAATTTTATCATGTAATCCCTTTAATGACTAATGGAAGGTTGGTGAAAATTTTTATCACTCAAATTGATGGCTTTGTTATCTGATAAGGATAATTCTCACATTTTGAATCCTTAAGAATTATAAGTTATTCTATGAACTTCACTGATGTTATTAAACTTAAAGGTTATGAATGAATCCTCTATAGTATTACTATTTCGTGAGATTTAACTTAGAACCGAATGATGCTTGAAGTAGGGACTCAACTTAAGGGGTTCCTAGTAGAAGCTTCTAGCCTTGTAACTACATACTGCCATATATTTCCTTATAGGATCAGCTAGTGGATCTACATTTCGCCCCGATGTTAATAGATGAATGAATTCCTTGCCGGAGTCCAGCATGGAATGTTGCCTTCCCCTTTCTCTATGTAGGAGTTACATGGGATACATGTTATAGCTCACATGGTCTTACTGTTTGTTAATATTAATTTCCAAAAGTGCAAGATCTCAGAAGATGATTTACATTGTCCTATTCATGGTTTTGATGCATTGCTCTTCTATTTCTACTAATATCTTTACTCATTCACTATAACATGTATTTTATTTAACTATTGCAACTATCATGGTTATAATTATTGCATTGTATGACTATTCCTAAGTACATTCCAAGTACTAATGCATGCTTTGTGACTACATGATCTCACAATGTAGGGAGTATCCCCTTTCTCATCTTTGCAGTTAATTTGGATTGTTATAAAGACCTACTGGTGAGCCTTATGCTTCAGGGACAAACCTATTTCTATCTAGCTTTCTTTATGTTCAATACTTAAGTATTTTTATCTTGTATTTTTATTTGAGATTAAGTTGGGGGCATATCTTATCCCCACAATCTATGGTTAAAAGTATTTTTGGATACATAAGTATGATTATAATTTGCCTTTTATTTTGATATTGTCTTGTAAAGACCCTCTAGGTCATTTGTGTGTTTCTACAGTTATTTCTATTTATTTGAGCATGTGTATGGCAATGGCTATTCCTACTAAAGTCAAGAGTCACTGACCGAAGGGATAGAACGATGGACTTACTTATCGACGCAGAATTCGGATCCTGGGCTTACTGACCGAAGGGGCAGGAAAGCCTCATTCGAATCAAATCCCATCTCTGTTGTTGAATAGGCCATACCTCCGCTTTGCCGCAGATCCACTCTGCTTTCGTTCCTTGACCCATGTGGGGCATTTTCTCTTCCATTAGCGCGAATGAAGATAGCGCGTATGAGGTTTGAAAGTCTCTACAGTTCTTGTGTGACATTCCCGGATTCTTACTGGTCTACTGCCGCCGATAGACGTTTTTGAAATCTGGCCTAGGAACCGTTGATACTGTGCCCTATATGTGTGTGAGTAAATTGGTGCCTGTAGCTGATGAAGGCACCCTGCCTATTCATCAAACTAAGAATTAACATAATATAAGATATTCATTAAAAAAGTAAAGAATTTGCCCTTTTCATGCTTCAAAGTTGCTTCAAGTCGTGTTTTTTTTACTCAAAGTCATTAAAATTGGTTTTTCAATTCTTTGATTCTTGATTGCACGAGCAAATGTAATAGTAGAATTGCTTGAAAGTCTCATTAATTAGGCTTGAAAGTGTAATACTTGATTTCATAGCTTGAACATCGAATTCGAATTGTTTAATTAAAGGCTTTCAAGTGTAATTCATTACTTTTATTGCATTGCAGGAAAGTAGCATGAAGTGTAATTGCTTTCAAGTGTAATTCATTACTTGCTTTCAAGTGGAGTGAGTGATTCCCGGATGGGGATCATGAATGGAGTTAAGCACCCTCTTCTCTTCCTTAACGACCTGTCCGGGAAAGAAATAATCTTGAGCCATTTGTGACTTGTTGAGACTGTTGCAATGGTTATGGGTTGAGTGAGTTGTGATTTGCATAGATCCTTGAGTTAATGGGAAGTTATAACTTTACAAATGAGTTTTCAATTAAAGTCTTAACAATAACCTCAGAATGGAATTCTGACAGTTCCATCAGTTCCAGAAATAATGAATTAGGCTAGGCGCATGGTTGGTTCGAGGTTTGAGGGTCCCAAGGTAAACTTAAGTTAGAAATTGTAAATTTATTCCAATAAGAAGGCAAAAAATGTTTTTATGTATGAACCCAGCTAAACGTGTTTAGAATGAGAATCTGATGGCGTAGTCAGCTTCGAAACGTCAAATATGGCCTAAAATGGCCTTTCATCAGATGACGGGGGGACATCTGAGTGCATTTTCACCTCCTCAATCTTTTAGCTAAATTTTCCAAAAAGAAGTGGGACCCTTTTTCCTGTAGAGTGCCCCATTGGAAATTCTAACTGCATCGTTCGATTCATAACATCGTTATCCATATGGTTGAACTATTTATTTGCATAAAACAGACATCGGACGGGCCAAGAATGCCTTAGGAGAGAATTGCACTTTGCTGGTGGAAACTGCACCTCCCTTTTGAAGGTATAAGCAGTCGTTGTCAAAATATATAACCTAAATGAGTTTAGGGTCGATCCCACAAGGAATATGTTCTAGACTTATTGTAACTACGCGTAATTCAAACAAACTAACCAACTTATTTCCCCAAAGGGGGGGATTGTGTTACTGCAGTAAGTAAACCTAGAATAGAAGCAAGTGTTATGAAATCAATGAGGATTGTAACTAGGGTATTGTATTCTCTATGAATTCCTAACTTAGTATTACTAGATAATCATAAATCTTTTCTAGTGTGTAGCATGCAGAACTGATAAGTTAAGTTTACCAAACCCTTCGATCTAGGTGAGAGGTAAATTTCACTACTTGATTTGATCTATCCCCATAGTGTAACATTACTAACCCTTACTTTTGGTTCAGTACAACTGCTCCTTGATCCAGTTAGGTTGATTAGAGGATAGGGATCACATAGAATCATATTAATTATTCTCTTTTCCTATTCATTACTACCCTGATCATATCAGCAAGAATTAGACGAGTTCTAACATTGGTCAAGTTTAAAAATCAATCATAAAAAAGAGAATTAATTAACACATGCATGCACACTTTCTAAGAATTATGGATTATTCGCTTTTACCTTGTTAGTTCTTCATGTTTCCCACAACCCTAGTTGTCGATTTAGCTATGCATAATAATTGTAGATAAAAGAATCATGTTATGGAATAGCATAATTAAACACTTAAAATGATGAATTTAAGAACAAGAAATCCAAAGTTCTCAACAATAAATCACAATATAATAATCTCAACGTAAAAAATCACAAAATATGAGTTCACAAAAGTGTTTTTGTCCTCTTTCGTGTGTCTCCATATTAAAAAGACCTAAAAAAGCCTATTTATAATAAGTGAAAAAAAATCCAAAATAGAATAGGAAAACTAGATTTGTCAGCTTCTACAATTGGGGTTATGGGTCATATATGAAACGATGGCCCGTACCTGGGCTTTGTATTCTGCAATTTCTGAAATCAAACTTCAATTCCACGAGACCTTCTTAAGCGACATCTTCTAACTTATGGCCCGTAGAGGGTTTTGTCTGATAGCCCCCTAAAACTCTTCAAAATATGACACTCTAGGCACAACCCCACCCACGAATTTTGAAGAAATCTATGGCTCATCTGACAGTTTGTGGGTGCAACATCTGAAACATGGCCCTTCATTGTGTCTAACTCACGAACCCAATAAACGACTCATGGGTTGAATGACGACGTATAGATTTGTCCATAAAATCCTAAGAACTTCAATTCTGCAGAACTTTTCCCTAATTCATATTGAATTCTGTAACTTAAAAACACATCAAATCCACTACATCATTTTGAGAACACACAAAATTTCAAGTTTTAAGCATCAAAAGTGTTGTATTTTGGCTGCACGTTAACACTCTCAACTTAAAATTGTTTCTTGTCCTCAAGTGATGAACTCAATCTACATAAGTAGTATAGCAACTTACAAACCTCAATCTAATGGAATACATCATCTTAAAATCATTTACAGATACCCAAACAAACATATCAATGCATATTAGATAGTCATGAAGCAAACCAATGCAGGTCAATATACGTGACAATGCAACTATGATAACTAAGGTAACCACAACGAAGCAACAATCACAGAAATATCCTAGCATCAATAGTGTAACAGAAGTTACATCACAAAAAGAAGTCAATATATCACTCATGATCGTATTTTCAAATTCGATGCATGGGACTAACAAAATCACTTACACTCAGAACAGATATTGCGCTTAATACGATATGCTTGCCCCTATAGTAATGACTACGACCTTCGACTGCTTGGACTAAGATCACTAAAAGACTTTGTTAGCTTCTAGCATAGACTTAGATGGACTTGATATTATGTTTTATGCACATGGTGACTAATGCCCCTCCTTGGCACAGTATTATTCTACACTTTTGCCCTACCAACACTCTCATTCTCAAGTAATTCTTATCTTCCCTATTTAAAACCTTTCTTAATTCCTTGCTCAAACTTCTAAACTCATTATATTTGATTTTTCACTTTCTTTTGTTTTTAGCTTATTATTTAGGCATTATTCATTTTTCTTGCACCTATGGCACATTTCCCCCCTTTTTCATGTATCACTAGCTTCCACCCCATTTAATGTAATTTTCCTTACACCAACCACCCTCAACTTAGGTTTTTAGCCTGAGTTGAGGTTTACAATATCCAACCTATAAACCAGGCCCGCTTTTGGTAGCCACCCTCAACTTAGGCTTTTTGCCTGAGTCCAGGTACACAATATTCAAGGAAGGACCATGGCTAATTTAAGAATTTCACACTCAAAATGGCTTGGTTAATTAGGTGCTTAAAAAGGAAAGGGTACATATAAAGCTCAAATGTTAGGACCAAGGGATACATCAAGCATTTGGTTGGTTATTGATGTTGCGCAAGTTAGACCACCTTTTTGAGGATAAAGCAATTGTTATCAACAAATATAACTTAACCAAGGTTAGGGTCGAAACCAAGGGAATACATAGACTCAAGAGAATTCAATTATCACAATTTGAGTAGTTAACTGACTTAATTCTGGGGGGGGGGGGTTGCAATAATCAATGGAAAAATAAACTAACACAAGTGAGATCAATATGGAGAGAAACTAGGGTATTGTGTTCCCCATGATTCCCTAACTTAGTATCACCAGATAACTTAACTCTCTTCTAGTGTTTAGCATACAGGATAATAAGTTAATTCACCAAGACTTTTGGTCAAAGGGAGAGAAGAATCTCACTATGTGACTTAGCCCATCTCCATAGTGTGCATTACTAATCCTTACCTATTAGTCCCAATACAACCTCCCCTTGGCCTAATTCGGTTAATTAGATGAGAACACATCAATCGAATCATGTTATTTGATCTCTTTTCATATTCATTACTACCTTGGTCTTGTCAGTAACACTAGGCAGGTTCTAATGTTGGCCACCACTAGAAAACATGCTAAACGAAGGGAGTTAATTAATACATGCATGCATACTTTCCAGGAATTATAAATTATCTAGTTTTACCTTGTTAGTTCTTTATGGTTTCTATAACCCTAGTTGTAGATTTAGCTACTCCTAATTTGTGTAGATGAAATACTTATGAATTGGAAAACATAATAGAGAACATACACAATTGAATTAAGAACAAGCAAATCCAACTTCAACGAGAATCACAAGATTGAAGATGAAATCAAAGTACAAGTGTTCTCAATACTCTCCAATTTAATCTCACTATTTTCTCTCTCTAATTACTGTGTTTTCTATACTATGTGAAAACCTATTTAATATAACCTAAAAAAGCTATTCATAATATTTAAGATACATGTCCCAAATAAAATAGGATAGCTGGGTTGGCACTCCTCACAAACTAGCTTACGGGCCGTATTTCATTCCACGGCCTATAATGGGAGTCTCATACAAAGCTGCTAGAAAACTGGACTTCAAGTCTACGACACCTCCTCTACGACCCGTAAAGTGGTTTATGACCTGTAGGGGGGTTTGGTATGATGAATCTTTAGAAAGTCCCAATCTATGATCCTAAGGGCATGAATCATATTTTATGACTCATAAATCATTCCACGACCTGTCTGCACGTTCGTAGAACCAACTTCAGAAATTTAAACCCTCATTGGATTTTTCAACGAAACCACTTCACGATCTATAAAATGATCTATGGTCCGTAAAGGGCCTCGTACTGCATTAAAAATCAGCAAGTTCTATATTTCTTCTCAAAGTCAAGGCCAACCCTAGAATCTTACAAATATAATGCAAAAACACAAAAAATCAACTAACATCGCATTGAGAATGCACAAAATTCCAAGTTTTAAGCATCAAAAGTATTGTATTTTGACCGCACATCAGTTACATAGACTAAGTGGGCTAATATGAACAACTACCTAAGATCCTTTCCTAACCAATTAACCTACAGACTTAGTCAGAGTAATTAGGCAAACTCTAAATTGGACCACATTATAAGGATTTTGAAAAGAAACTCACACACACTTGGCACTGACACACTATTAACACAGGCTCTCAAATCATGCTTTTCATCATGACTAAACCTCAAATTATCAGAACAAACACTGCAAATCATTGAATTCACATGGTTGTTATCAAAACTACCTAATACAAAAATTATGATGGGTATCATTTTACTACCAAACTAACATATGCCATAGACTTTAGTATAATATGCTACTAATACTACTTACACATCCTATACGGTCTAGTTCAATAGAAAATAAATGTCCTTAGGGAAAGAACTTTGGGATAGTAATAGGCGATGGTTACTCAGACTTCACCAAGGCCTATAACTACCCACACCCTACCAAAAAAGGTTTGTTTTGTCATAAAGTAACAAAATATAATTAAAACAAAGCATGGGGGTCAAAATAAACATACGTAGGCACCTAAGCAGTAGTCTCTGGCTATGTTTGACCATCTTCAACCTTCCTAGATGTCTCCTTAGTGTCGGAAGCATGTCCCGAGGCTCCAACACCCCTCATCCTCTTAAGCTCACATTCCTGTTGATCTCTCTTATCTGTAATGGAGCACAATCTCACAATCTCAAGCTGCTCCATCTTTGTCAACTCCACCTCTTGCCTTATAGCATCTGGATCATCACTCTCTAGACGAGGCCTCTTCCCGAGGGTGGGGAGTAGTGTCTCCTCAAGAGTGAACAAATCAACAACTGCCTTAGTGGTGTTAGGCGGAGGAAGCATAAATGATGTTGATGCTCCTACCCTCTTCTCAATACAGAGCTGCTGGATCTCCCCCCGAATGGCTATCAAGTCATCAGATTGGGCTGAATTGAGGCTCTGCTCCAGTCGCCTCTCAAATGTATTTACACGACAATATACCAGTGCAAGTTTCTATACAAGTATGACCACAATGTAAGACTCTACATGTGCCTTAGCCTTTGAAATAGGCCTGGTGAACCCAAAACTTGATCTGCTATAGTAACCAAGTTAACTGGGACTCAATGCAAGCCTTTCACTGTGCTAGGACCTGGATCGATGCCACATACATTTATATTATGCTAGTGGGGGAAGGCTTTGTTGGCATGACCTTTGCTGCAACCGTAAAAGTGGTAGTGGGCCTCTTTCTCTCAGATCCTGGAATTGTGGGGCCCACTTAGTATCTGGAGCACTAGTAGTAGAAAAAGAATGAGGCTCAAACTACCGTGTTGCAATGAACATCTTTGGTAAGTTGACGAGAGGATGTGGTGCTCACTGGAGGGCCATAGGATTCTCAACATCCTTTATAAGGATGGTATCTAGTGTCCTTTAAACCTCGATGAAAGAGTCCAATTGAAGTAGAATCTCCACCCTAGCCACTATACATAAATGATAGATCAAGCATGGGAAAGGGATGGATTTGGACTTCTTCAGAGCCACTTCATGTATCTGATTTGTTATTAGATGGGCCCAATTAATATTACAGCTAGATATGATGCTGGCAACTGACACTGCACGATTCAGTGTCAAGGTATTAACAACATGGGTCTGTCAGATCTTTGATCGAACTACACCCTGTCAAACAAGTGAAGTTGAGTGATTTCATCATAATTCCCTCTGATGTAGAACTCCAGTTAGGGTCCAAGCTTTGCTCTGCAATATGATCGACGATCTATCTCATAAGTACAACCTTTTGTGCTAGATCTCTCATCAAAATTTTGTCCCTTGTCTTCTCTAAGCGTTGTTCATACTCAAGTTTGGTCCTAGGGGCCTAATACTCGAGTCCAAAAAGAAAGCAACATGTGGTTCTCAGATATGTTGATTGGAACTCCTCTTACCATTGTCTATGTAATGTGGGGCTGAGAAAGGTATCATTTTCTCTTTGAGATGGACTACATAATAGTGGCAGTACATGATGTGTAGAATTCTTAAACTATCACTAGGGAGTACCTCCCCGATGGGACTGCAAATGACTCAAACCTATAGCAGGCTACAGGTTTTCTAGAGTTTAGGGACAGTATAAAGCCTAGACAAGATGATCTAGGGCTTGTCAAATATGGTGCGAGGCTATCAGTCCTGCTCATCATGTCGGAGGTCATCTCTATATATTTGTTGCATACACCCCACAGTTTACCTAATTATCAATGCATGTGGTGGGTGAAGATGGTGCTGAGGTAGACTCGTACTCTGACTCCTCTCCTGATCTAAAATCAGACCCGGACCTTTCTCTAGAGGAATTGATTTAGATGGAGCTGCTCTGCACATCACCTCCCTCGTCAAAGTGAGGAGGTCAGATAACTATGTCCTGAGTCTACTGTGGCACAATATGTCTAGCTGCCACCCGTGTAAATAGTTGCTTGATGCCCACATCTGGCTGGATGCCAAGATCCTTAATGGACCCACTAGCCTAGGGAGCGACTGGGGTGTCCAAAGACTCATCCCATAATAGGGTCTGCACGACTCGAGTCTCACTCTTTCTATATTTGGGAGACATACACAAATATTAGTCCTAATAGTACATGAAAGAAAAACAAAGAAGTACAAAAATAAATAGAAGGACCTACGAAGGCTCGTCTACAAGCCGTAGAAGGCCTTTGTAGGTGGCAAGGTACAGTAATTGAAGTTACTAGAAATGCACCTACTTGACCAGGTATGGCTCGTAGAATTACCTACAGGCCATAGACTGGGTTGTACGTACAATTCCAAAATCAACATTTGTAGGAAAGGAACCTACGAAACCAGGTCACGAGTCGTAGTCTAGACCATGACCCATAAGTGGTTTCGTCTGATGATATCTCATAAAAACTCCAAGTTGTTGAACTCAACATACAAGGGGCAACTACAGTCCCTGGATTAATCCACGGGTCATAGAAGATTCTTGTGCTTTAAAAAGATAGCAACCTGTGTTTTTTAAGGCCACTAAGCAGGGTTCCTATAATCAATATTCAACTGAAAATCACATTCAACAACAAGGCATGTTAATTTAAGTAGCATCAAAGCAAATTCACACACCCAACACATTTTTACCGATTTACCCAACACCCCACATGTGTAAATCATAACACTACCCTGTCACTAGCAATTCACCATATACATAACAGTCTAACCACTATTGGAAAACTAATGTACATACTATCATTCAAGAAACACAATCACATTTCAAATTTCAATCAAATAGTTCAACCTATTTCCAATGAAAATGGCTTTGTGATTCAAACAATGACATACAAACATTTCATGGACAATTACATTAATTTCATTGTTTCGGCATATACATGGTTTAAGTTCAACAACAACTAAACAATTAGTTCCAAGCATGTAAATTTCTCATGAATAGGCAATACCCATTATTAGAACATAAACTTCGGAATACCATGACTAATAATGCTTCAACCTATTAACATAATTTTCAGTAAAATATAGAAATTGAAGTAAAGCACAAACTAGAATTTAATCAAGTAGCTGAAAATTGCAAGAGGCAACAGAGAAATGGAATCCTATGTGATCGAAGAATAGAAAACAATTGGCCAGAATTTTTACAGGAAAAGATGGTGGTGGTCAGGACTGTGGTCGAACTCTTGGGGAAGA
This sequence comes from Solanum ossicruentum, assembly GCA_025774065.1. Lineage (NCBI taxonomy): Eukaryota > Viridiplantae > Streptophyta > Magnoliopsida > Solanales > Solanaceae > Solanum > Solanum ossicruentum. The sequence continues at coordinate 35,445 of JAOTQR010144836.1, forward strand.
AGGAAGGGCTTTGGTTATTCTGAAAATATGTGGAGAATGAGTGCAATTGTATTGATCCCTCTATTAAATAGTCTGATCGAGTCAGGTTAAAGTGGCATTCAAGTCCCACAAAACCCCAATTATTAACCGTAAGAGATTCAATGACCCATAGGTCGTGGTCTTTTTGTTTGCCTGAACCCTAGATTAGGGATATTGGCACTATGGATCCATCTACAAGGCGCATATAGACATACAACCCGTAGATTGAATCGCAGATACCCCCAACACTTACCAATTTTTAGAAACCTTACCTGTGGTCCACGACCCCCATTCATGACTTGTAGTTTTATTTATGATCCATAAAGTTTAACTCATTGAATGGGTTGCACAAAACTTTACTTACTGAAAGTGATACTACAAGTTAGTGTACGAGTCATGGTGTGAACCATGGTTCATGAAACTGGTCATACGATCAACTTATCTCACTTTTCAGCATTGGTTTGCTGACTTAGTCCTGCTCCTACGTGTCCTTCATAGAACATCCTATTATCCTGTAATCCACCAGTCCTTGAGTCCAAAATTATAACTAAAAATAAGAAAATGAACTACCTATAAGCCCAGAAAGCTAAAAATAAAATAGAAACACAAATGTTACATTAGATATTTTAGGTTACCTCCCAAATAGCACCTGATTTATTGTCGTGGAATGGCTTGAATGACATGGTTACTTAGACTTCACCAAGTACTCAACGTTCCATCTTCAGGTTATTTGGGCCTCTTCATAGACTGACAGATATTGAAGATGACTTCTTTATTGTTCAATTGGAACTTGAGTTAGCTTAATTCCATGTCCACCAGTGCTCGCCCAATGGCTAGGAAGGGATTCCCCAAGATGATTGAGACTTCGAAATCAACTTCATAGTCAAGAATGATGAACTCTGTAGGGAATATAAATTTGTCCACTTTGACGAGAATGTTATACAAGATCCCTACAGGCTTTTTCACCATCCTGTTAGCCATCAACAACTCATGCTTGTTTGACTAGGGGCTCCCAAGCCTAACTTCTTAAATATTGAAAGAAGCATTAGATTGATGTTGGCGCCTAGGTCACACAATGTCTTCGCAAATTCCATATCTCCAGTGGTGTAGGATACGATGAATGCTCCAGGATCTTCCTTCTTTTGCACCAAGGACCTTGTTGCTATTGCACTGTAATGTTGAAGCTCTTGGCTCATAGTCCTCTTCTTTATCACCAAGTCTTTCATTTTGCATATTCTAGCATCTTCTCCAAAGCATCAATGAGAGGGATGTTGATCAAAAGATGCTTCAACATGGAGATAAAGTGGTGAAATTAACCTTCCTTCTCCTTCTTTTTGAGCCTCTGAGGGAAAAGAAGGGGATTTCTAGGTATGGGTTACAACATCTATGGCGTCATTACTTTTTGTTGTCCCCATCCTTGGCGCTAGAATCTCCAGTATCTATATGCTTGCTCTCAACTATCTCCTCATGAACGTCATCATCAATTTTCATCAATGGGTCAATGGTTTGTTTGTCGCCAGGTGTCATCGTTGCTATGCACTGCCTATCATTCTAAGATTTTGCATTATTTTGCTTGGCAATGTACCCTTCTAATGCTAGCTCAATTGAGTCGACATCTGACCAAACTATTGCTCGGGCTACTTGACAACAATAAAATGAGACTTGATTTTTTGATAAATACTAGAGAAGTCATCCCCTTCTAAGTCTCATCCTTAGCATCAATCTGCTTCAGTAGTCTATCAAAAATCTCCTCAACTCATGAACTAGTAGCCGTAGAGTCATGATTGTGTGGAGGAACATATGGACCATTTCTGTAACTATCTCTGCATCCCTAATCAACATCTCTGTCCTGGACCCCATTTCTATCGAAGTAGCCACCTCGATGTTGTCCCTAAAAGTGCCATCTCTACTGATATTCGATCTTGATTTCCTCGACCTTGGCACCAATAGTCCTGATTGGACACTTTGGCATTGGTTCAGAAACTCGCCATTTGATTAGTGACAAAGCAAGTGTCTTTCTCATATTAGGGCTCCTCATACGTGTCTGCTCGTAGAGGTTGATGATTGACTATATTCATGCGCTCTTAACTTTGCTTTATTAACAACCCCGTATTAGTACAAATGTGAGCCACCTCTTGCATTATCTCCTTATTTATATTCGCCTACGCAGAGTTTGTACTAACTGAGAAAGTGCTTTTAGTCATCGACTTATCTCTCATCCCCCATCATGGTTCATATTAACTACCTTCTCCAATCTTTTAACTACAACTGAAAATGGACAAATGAAAAACTATCCTCTTAGGATAGTGTAAGCAATAACTTGGTTATTTTCATCTAAGTCACAATAGAAGATTTCCACCAAGGGATTATCAACGATCATGTGATCAGGGACACTTCTTAGGGACTTTGTAAAACCTCTCCAATGTAGTATTGATTGAATCACAAAGAAACTGTTAAAAGTTGTTGATTTTATCATTCAACTTTAGCTTCTTTGACCTGGGAAAGAACCTCTCTAAAAACGCCTTCTATATTTTTGCCTAGTTGGTGATTAAACTGTGTCGGAGCTCGAATAGTTATAGTGTCTCTTCATGTATTAGAGAGAATAGGAAGATAGGAATCCCAACAACATATATGGATAGATAGTGACTCTCCATCATACTCATGCAGACAAAGATTACTTTATCTGAATCCTCTTATGGAATCTTGGGAAAAACCATCTATTCTGCCGCATTTGAAGTAACCCACTCCAAACTACAAATTTTATGTCATCCCCTAACGGAGGTAACATAATAGTTCCAGTGGTGTCCATTGCCATAGGTCAAGCCTATATTGATTCCATGTGTCTTTCGTGGCTTGACGATCCTATGGTTGTGGATTCATATCCTCAAGTGGTGGTGGTAGGTTACATTATTTGCGGTTAGTGCTGAATTTGTAACATCATTTGTAGCGTTGTTCACATTGTTTTGGGCAATTCTTATAAGTGTTTTTTTGGATCTCATGGTCAAAGGGAGTCAAGGGATTGCCTCGAATATGAGTGTTGTTCTTCTACTATACCTGTATGTTGGAACAAAACAAAAACAATAAGAAATGTAAAACAAGGAAAATAAGGATTAATTAACTAATTACCCAAATTAAATTAGTCTAAAAGTCGTATTCCCTGGCAATGGTGCCAAAATTTTGATGTCTCCCAAACTACACCTCCCTTTTAAAGGTATAAGTAGCCATTACCAAAATATATAACCTAACAGAGGTTAGGGTCGATCCTATAGGGAATCTGGTCTAGACCTGGGATGAGTACAAGTAATTCAATTGAATTAGCCTACTTATCTCCTGAAAGAGAGGGGGATTATGTAATTGCAGTAAGTGAATCTAAATAAGTGTTATGAAATCAATGAGAGAAGTAACTAGGGTATCATGTTCCCCATGAATACCTAACTTAGTATTTTGAGATAATTATAATCTTTTGTAGTGTGTAGTATGAAGAATTGGTAAGTTAAGTTTACCAAACATTTTGATCTAAGCAAGAGGTAAATTTCTACATGATTTGATCCATCCCTGCAGTGTGACATTACTAACTCTTACCTTCTTTCCAGTACAATGTCTCCTTGATCCAGTTAGGTTGATTAGACGAGAGGTATCACATTGAATCCTGATAATTAATTTCTTTTCCTATTAATTACTATCTTGATCCATTCAGTAAGAATTAGGTAGGTTCTAACGGTGGCCACAATTAAAAATCTTTTCATAATGAAGATAATTAATTAAAACATGTATGCACATTTTCTAAGAATTATGAATTATTTCATTTTACCTTGTTAGTTCTTCATGGTTCTCACAACTCTAGTTGTGGGTTTAGCTATGCATAATCATTGTAGATGAAAGAATCATATTATGGAAAAACATAATTAAATAATTATAATGATGAATTTAAGAACAAGAAATTCAAAGTTCTCAACGAGAAATCACAATGTAAAAATAACAAAATATGACTTCGTAAGAATGTTTCTGTCCTCCTACATATGCCTATCTACTAAAAAGACCTAAAAAGCTACTTATAATGAGTAAAATATAGATCCAAAATGGAATAGAAAAAATGGACTCGAAAGCTTAGACGGACGGAGGTACCGGCCGTATAAGACACCATGGCCCATGCATGGCTTTGTGTTCTGCAATTTCTAAATTAGACTTCAATTCCTCGAGACCTTTTTATAGGCCATATTCTGACTTATGGCCCATGGAGGATTTTGTCTAATAACACCCCTAAAACTCTCTAAAATAATATCTCTAGGCACGACCCCACCCACAACTTGTCAAGAAATGTATGACTCATCTTGTAGTTCATGGATGCAACATCTGAAACTTGGTCCTTCATTGATCTGACTCATGAACCCAACTTATAGCTTGTGGATTAAACCACGGCCTATAAAGTTGTCCATAAAATCCCAAAAACTTCTATTCTACAGAACTTTGCCTAAAATCATATCGAATCCTGTAATCCAGCAAAATAAACATAAAACACATCAAATCCAATAACATCTCTTTGAGAACACACAAGATTCCATATTTTAAGTATCAAAAGTATTGTATTTTTGCAATATATCAGTAATCCTTCGTATTCGTGTAGGGTGATGCATGTATGTAGAAGGCAAGGGTGCCAGTGCCACGCATTCACTCAGTTGAGGCCGTGATCATACAGACCTGGGCATTCCACAGGCATGCGTTCACCATGTCTTGCCTATATTTGCAGAGGACTGTCATATGCTACGGACTACACTCATGGAAAGGAGCCGGCGTTCAAGAAAACCAATGGTATGAGGCATTGACATCCTATAAAAGCCTGGTTGTGACAACCTTAAGAGCAAAACTTCATTTGCACATAGAAATTGATCCGTTAGTATGATTTTAGCGATTCAATGGCTACATTGGATGGTCTTTCACAACGAATGCTGTGGAAGTATCAAATTTTATTTTTGGTGTGCATTTTGAGGTGAAATTTCTACTTTTCACTGGTTATGTATCAAAAATATATGAAAAAGTTACATTACTATATCTCGGTTATTCTCAATGGAATTAAGTAAAATTTGGGGCTAATTTGTAAACTTTTCCAAGAGGAACACTGTGGTATGATTGGATTCTGATAATTTAACTGCGTTTTTGTAAAATTTGACCAAGTAAATTTCTTAAAAAATGTTTGTTGATAAGAAACATAACCTTATTTTTTAGCCATTTTTTGTCTTCTAGGATATGTTTTGGGGTCAATTTTTGGATATATAATTGAGGTGGCATGCAGATAAATTTACGGGGATTTGTTTGGAATTTTAGATGTTTGCCCTATTTTTCCCTGTTTTAGGTGCAATTGATATAATTTCACTCGTTTTTTGAGATTTTATAGTTATGTCAACTGTGTTGACCTTAACATTCATATATTCACAGTTGAGCAACATATGGAAGTGATTAGTAAGGGGAAAGCTCAAGTAAACTCACAAGGATGCGAGGAGCCACCTTTCATGTAGGCTAGGCTTCCTTAAATCGTACACTATGTTGAAAAGTATGCATGTTTGAGCTGCAATATGTAGAAATGTGTTGTTTATGGGCTAGTTTGCTGAGTATGTGTTGTCTATGGCTAGTTATGCTCCCTATGTGTACTGTATAAGAATGTGGGAAAAAAATTATTGTACTGATGATGTATTAACTGTATCTATAATATGAGCTGCGTTTTGACACTATTGACATAGGAAAAGATGTGGTAAAGGTTGGATATGGGCCAATGCAATGTGATACATATGTATTTTGGCTTAATTCTTATATGTATGGAGGTGTAGCCTGATGCTACCGAGGCATTCTGATTGTGAGATTAGTTATGATTATATGGTGTGATGTGGACTTATTCTAGTATCGATATGATACTGAGGGGCAAAGTTGTTCTGGATACTTATGATACAACTATGACTACCTATGTTATTCTAAGTACTTACGGTGGGCTAGATTGTGGTATACTTAGCTTTTGTTGGGCGTGGCTCTATATTAGCCAGTGTCATATATAGCTTTGTGTACAACTATTAGTCATTACACACTTTTAATCCTTACCTAACACTAGATTAACATGCTATAGTATGAGAGAGGTGTTATGCTTTATACTCCATGTTATGCTTAATGAGTAGATAACTATTCCTATGTTTTGAGTCTTAAATGACACTATTCATGCTTCGGGACTCAGTGACCATTTCTGAGAGTTTGAGTCTTGGGTGATGCTTCACATTATTTGAGTCTCGATGGCAATATCTGTGAATCTGAGTCCCAAGTATCGATTCCGAGGTTCAACACCTGTTGGTTAATTTTTGGGTCTGGGACCCTATTGATCATACTTGGGTCAGGGACCCTATCGATTATAGTTGGGTCTGGGACCACATCAATTATATTTGGTTCTGGGACCTAGTCAATTATTCTTTGGGTCTGTGAACTTTTCAATTACTCTTTGGTTTATGGACCTATCAATTATTCTTTGGGTTGGGGACCTTATTGGTTGCTCTTGGCCTTTGACTTGATTGATTACCCTTGTACTATACACCTATACATACCCCAATTGTGTGTGGGCACACCCTCAAGGCATTATGGCAACTTAGGGGGCTTACAAGCATAGTTATTTGGGCCTTAGACCCACATACAATCCAACCCCTTGACTATGTGATATTGAGAGTTGAGTTCCGCTATGTTCTGTCCATCGAGTTGTTATATGTTATTAGTTCTTACTATTGAGACACGATGATATTTTTGATGCATATTGTTAGTTTAGTTTTATTTTGTTAGATTAGTATAGTTCTCTATATTTGAGCATCCTATGTTTACAACATTTCACTTAGTAAACCGATGATGCCTATTGAGTGCTTTTTACTGGTACTCACCCCTACATCTCTGCATCTTCTAATAGTGTTGGTCCAAGGATTAGCTACGATCGCAGAGTTGGGGGTTTATAAGAGATTTAGGAGACACTTGGCAAGCACTGACACTCTAGACACTGTGTAGTCTCCTTCCTTTTTATGGTCATCTTTTGTATCCACATATTGTCCTTATATAGTGTAGTGGCTTGTATTAGTAGGAGTATGTGTGTGTGTGTATGTGTGTGTGTGTGTGTGTATATATATATATGGGTTTGTGTTTGTGTCTATAATAGCTCTATACAAATGACTTCCAAGTCCTGGGTAGGTTGTGCTGAGTTGTTTATTTGCGTTGCTAGTGTGATCATGTTATTAATTTAGGTAGGTTTGTGGGTTGGGTTGGCTGTCTTGTAGGTGGGATTTAGCAAGCACCATCATGATCAGAATTGGGTTGTGACAAGTTGTATCAAAGTTTAAGGTTCACTAGTCTCGTCTATACAGAGCTAACATCTAGTAGAGTCCTATGGATTGGTGCAAACACGCGTATAGCTTATCTTTGGGAGGCTACAAGATGTTTAGGAAACTTTTGGTGTCATTGATTCCTATCGTGTGATATTGTCAATGGTTTTTCAATTTTTGGGAATTTGACTTGTTTATTTTTTTCTGATATGATGCATAGAGGACAATCTTTGACCAGTGGTAGGGCTACACCATTAGTCCTAGATAGATACCAGTCTTTAGATCCCATAGAGAAGAGACTGGATGCCCCAGCTCCCCCACAACTGGAGGCACCAATTCCCCCAACTAACCTTGTGATAACATATGAAGTGCAAGCAGTTGTTAGTCAATTTATAGCGATACATGGAGCTTTAAAGGAGGGCATGGGGCATGCTACCGTAGATTCTCTGGCATAGCCAGAGGGAGCCATACAATTTTAGGATCAGTAATTGCTTGGCTATTTTCAGATGTTGACTCCGTCGAGGTTTTTAGAGGCTATGAGGGAGGATGCACATGTGTTTTTGATAGATTTTATGGAAAGGTTATAGGTTGTGTGTCTATTAGAGTCACGAACTAAGGTGTTCATTGCATATCAGTTAGATAGGACCGTTATACATAGTAGCGGACTTACATTGACACCAGACCAGTAGATGCCATGTAAGTGACTTCGACAGAGTTTATAGAGGCTTTTATGGTAGGTTTATGCCCAGGAGTTTTGGAAAAAAATTCCAGGATTAGTTTATAGGGTTAGAGTAGGAGAAGATGACAGTGACACAGTACAAGGCTAGATTATAGGAGTTCTCTCGCTATGCTATAATAATTTTGCCTATCGAGGAGGAGTGGACTTGTTATTTTATGTAGGGATTGAGGCCACAACTGAGGATAGGTATGCTTGCATTGGTTACCTCAGGCAGGCTATATATTGATATTGTTGATCATCCAAATTATCGGAAGCAATTTAGTCATGAGGCCTAAGGGAGCAGTGACATACAATCTAGGCTTGAGAGAAAGTTTAGTGGATCCTGATCAGGTTTTAGGGTTCCGAGTGATAGGCCTCCGAGAATGGTTCAACAGTGTCAGACCAGTCACCATTCCAGGCATCATTATTACCGTACAATGGTAGTTGTCACGAGAAGTGGACTTGTTATTATGTGTAGGGATTGAGGCCACAACTGAGGATGGTTACACATGAATTAGTGACCTCAGGTAGGCCCTATATTGATATTGTTAATCTTGCTCATTCTTTGAAGCAATTTAGTCTCGAGGCCCAAGGGAGCTGCGACAAGCATGCTAGGCATGAGAGAAAGTTTAGTGGATCCTGTTAGGGTTTTATAGTGCCAAGTGATAGGACTACGAGGTAGGTTAAGTAAGGTTAGACTAGTCGCCCATTACAAGCATCATTATAGTCATACAAGGGTAGCCATCGAGGCTCGGTACGTCTAGTTAGGAAGGTTATTCTTATCTCACTGACATGGCTAGAGGGAGAGTGACACCAATTAATCAAGGCCTGCTTGGTCCTCTTTTATTGGTAGTCAGACTTCTACAGCTTTTAGATCGATACAATATAATTGATAGTAGAGGAAGGGTCACTTTCAATTATTTTGGATATGGGGAACCAGATCATTGGGTTAGAGATTGTCAAGAGTGTAGAGCAGTGCCTGCAGCCCCACAGGTTACTAGATCAGCTCCCTTACCGAGTAGTAGAGGCAGGGCCTAGGACCGTGGTCGCAAAGAGTACTAGTATAAGGATCATTAGGGAGAACAGAGATTCTAGCAGGGTTTTAGAGGCCCTGCCAGAGGTGGTAGGTCGTGTCATAGGTGATGTTTGAGGCAGTGGCCATCAGGGTAACTTTTAAGCCTCTCCAACATGAGTAGGGGCTGAGGTTTCCTATAAGGCTATTATAGGTACGATTATTATATACTGGCAGCCAGCTTCAACATTGTCTAACCCAAGTTCAACTTTCTCATATGTATTAGTGTACTATGCTTCTAGCTTGGGTGTGACTCTCGAGCCTCTTTCACCTTGGGTTTGTGTATTGACCCTAGTGGAGGATTCACTAGTGGTAGATCTGGTATGAAAAGCTTGTTTGGTTACCCTTAGGATTATGCTACAGACACTTAGATATCACATGTTATATGCTAAATTTTCTAAATGTGAGTGTTTTCTTGAGTCCGTGACTTTTCTAGGGCACGTGATGTCCAAAAAGGTTATTATGGTGGATCCAGCTATGATTGAGGCAATTCATGGCTGGCCACCATATATATGTATATCCAAAGTTTTGATTTTTGTCTTGTTAACAGGGTATTACATATAGTTTGTTGAGGGTTTCTCCACTATTTTTCCTCCGTTGACTTAGTTCACTCATACATTTGTATAGTCCGATGAGAGTGAGGATAGTTTTCCGAGGCTGAAGGAGCTGTTGACTATTGCTCCTATTTTGACCCTGCCTATTAAGGGAGAGATCTTCGTTATTGTGATGTCTCAAAAATTTCGAATTAGGTTGCCTGTTGATTCAGCGAGGTCACGTTATTGCTTATGCTTATCATCAATTAAGGGCCTATGAACATACTGCCCCACATATGACTTAAAGTTGGCAGTGGTAGTGGTTGCGCTCAACATCTAGAGACATAATTTATATGGAATTTACTATGATATCTATATAGATAACAAGAGCATGTAGTATATCATGAATCAACGGGATTTGAATTCTTGATATAGATGGTGTATTGAGCTATTAGCTGATTCTGATCTCTCCATTTTATATCATCAGGGAAAGGCAACATAGTAATAGATTTCTTGAGACGGGAGGCAGTGAATATTGGCATTCTCGCACATTTGACTACAAGATAGAGACCCTTAGCCTTGGAGGTCCAGTCCCTAGCAAACAAACTTGTTCGATTGGGTGTTTCAAATCCCAGTTGAGTGTTTGCCTTCAGTGGGACTCAGTCTTCATTGATTGACCAGATTCGGTCCTTATAGTTCGAGGATGAGTCACTAGTGACTATTGGCATTCTAGTACATTTGACTACAGAAGAGAGACCCTTAGCCTTAGAGGTGTACTCCCTAGCTAACAAACTTTTTTAATTGGATGTTTCAAATCCAGTTGAGTGTTGGCCTTCAGTAGCTAAGTCTTCATTGATTGATCAGATTTGGTCTTGACTGTTCGAGGATGAGTCATTAATGGTTCTCAGAGAAAGAGGTTTACAAGGACTTGGTGGTCATGCTACAATTGATTCAGATGGGGTCCTCAAATTTGCTAATTGGTTATGTGTTCGTAGAATGGGAGATTTGGTAAAGCTAATTCTGCGTAAGGCACATGACTCTCGGTATTCTATCCACTTAGATACAATGAAGATGTACCGATATTTGAGAGAACAACATTAGTGGGATGCTATGAAGAGAGATATTACCGACTATGTCTTACATTGCCTTAGTTGCCAACATGCAAAGGCTGAGCACCAGCGACTCAGCGGGACACTTCAGCGATTACCCATTCTCGAGTTTAATTGGGAACGTGTAACTATGGAATTCTGATGTCGCCTAAGCTACATCTCCTTTTTTAGGCTAAGGTGGTTATTTTCAAGATATAGAACCTAACCAAGTTAGGGTCGAACCCAAGGGAATGTGGTAGACTTAATAGAATTCAATTTCAATTTGAGTTTATTAACCAACTTATCTCCCAAAGGGTAGGGAGGTATTTGTAATAACTAACAAATGTAATGTTAAGCTAAGAAAAGTCTTTAAACAATATGAAGAGAAAATAGGGTATCGTGCTCCCCATGGTTCCCTAAGTCAATAATACTAGATAACCGAATCATTTTCTAGTGTGTAGCATGTAGAATGGTAAGTTAAGTTCACTAAACCATTTGGCCTAGGCGAGAGGCAAATTTGCCTAAGTGATTTGGTCCATCCCTACAGTGTGACATTACTAATCTTTACCTATTGTCCCAGTACAACCTCCCCTTGACCTAGTTCAATTGATTAGACGAGAAACATTGATCTAATCCTATTAATTAATCTCTTTTCCTATTTATTACTACCTTGATCTAGTCAGTAACACTAGGCGGATACTAATGTTTACCACCATAGAAAGCATTCAAAACAAAGAGAGTTAATTAATACATGCATGCATGCTTTTCAAGAATTACGAATTATTGAGTTTTACCTTATTAGTTCTTCATGGTTACCACAATCCGGGTTGTGGATTTAGCAACTCATGATCAGTATAAACACAAGAATTATGAATTTAAATGACATAATTAAGCACTTACACAATAGAATTAAGTACAAAAAAATCCAACTCTTCAATGAGAATCACAGGATTGAGATTAGAAGACGAAACTAAAGTTTACAAGTGTTTCTCAAACTCTTAAATGTTACTTTACTATTCTTTCTTTGTTTATTTTATGAAAAATAACCTAAAAACCTATTTATAGTATTTTAAACAATGCCAAAACAAAATAGGACAACTGGGTCGGCAGGCTCTACAAGGTACTCTATGATTTGTATAACAGTCTACTGCTCGTAGTCGAGCTTTTGCGAATCGTTGCTTTGATTCTGGAGTTGTCTTCTACAAAATCCCTCTATGGCTCATAAAAAGGTTCCACGACACATAGGGTGTTTTGACTAATAGAATTTTAAAAAGTCCTTATCTTCTGATCCTCAGTGTATGAGACTAGGTCTATGGCTCATAAAGTCTTCTATGACTCATTTGCATGTTCGTAGACCCAAGTTCAGAGATACACCCTTCAATTGATTGCATATGTAACCCCCTTTATGGTTCGCAGAACACTCTACGGCCTGTAAAGGGTCTCATGGATCTTCAACTTCAGCAACTTCTGCAACTTCTGCATATTTTATCCAAACATAGTACCAACCCTGAAATCCTGCAAAACAAATATAAAAACACATCAAACCTACTAACATCGCATTGAGAACACACAAAATTCCAAGTTCTAAGCATCAAAAGTGTTGTATTTTGACAGTACATCAACATCCTTAACTTAACATTGTTTCGTGCACTCAAGCGATGGACTCAATCTATATAAGCAGCACAGTAACACACAAACCTCAATCTAATGGCATACATCTCATCAAACATAAGCACAGATACCCACACCACCTTCAAAACACAATCAAATAGCTATCTGGAAAACCAACATAGATTAATGCATGTGATAATACAACTATGACAAGTGAGGTAATCATCAACAAGCCACAATTATTAAAAAAGTCGAATGTTAACAATGCAATGCAAGTGCTCTGAAAGAAAGAAGTTCCATATCTCACTCACAGTGATGTTTTCAGGTATAACCTTGGGACTATGCAAAATTACTCACTCTCACAAAAGGCATTCATATATCATGCTCAATACCATATGCTTGCTCATATACTCATGACTAAAACCTTTGACTACTTGGACTCGAATCACTTTACAACTTTACAGGCTTGTAATGTAGGCTCACGGAGTTTTGGTATGATGTTTTGGGAACATAGTGACAAAAAAGCCCTCCTAGACATCATATTTTTCTATACTTTTGCCCTACAAACACTGTTAGTTTTCATTTCATTCTCCCTTTCTCCTATTTCAAGTTTGTATGCGTGCTTTATTTCATTTTTCAGATTTTTGCTTTGCATTTACACTTCATTTTTCCTTTTGGTTCATAAATAAGCCATCACTCATTTTTTTCTTGCACCCAGTACACTTCTTTCCTCCTTTTCCATGTATCACTCTTTCCTCCTCATTTTGTGTTTTACCGTTACACTAGCCACCCTCAACTGTGTCGTTTGTCCTATTAAGGTGCTCATTATCCAACTATGGAACCAGGGCCACTTTTTGTAGCCACACTTAACTTAGGCTTTTTGCCTCAGTTAAGGTGCACAGTATTCAAGGAAGGACTAGGGATAACTTCAGGATTCTACATATTATAAGGCTAGGTCACTTCGGTTTTTACAAAGAAAAGGTATAGTTTAGGCTCATACAATAGGATCTAGAGATACTGCACATTTTCAATAGGTTATTTAGGCTAAGTGGACTATTATGATCAATGGCCCAAGATCCTTTCCTAACCAACTAACCTATAGTCAAAATCAAAGTAACAGGGAAAGTTCTGAATTGAAACACAATACATGAATTTAGCAAATTAAGATCACACTAACATGACACTGATTACACTATCCACACAGACTCTCTGATCATGCTTTCCATCTCAATTTTATCCTCACTTATCAGTACAAGCAATGTTAACACAATAAAACATGCATGGTTGCTATCGACACTAACTGCTTGAAAATTTGGTGGGCATTATTTTTCACAAAAAAGCACAAAAACACACATATTCCATAGATATAAGTACTATATACTACCAATACTACATAAATATCCTAAACATGCTGGTTCAAAATAAAGTAAATATCCATAGAGAAAAAGAACATATGCAAGAAAACCCCTAGGATTCAAAAATTAGGGTAGTTATATGCCAAGGCTACTCAAACTTCACTGAGGCCTATAACTATCTAGAAAATGAGGTGCATTGTCTTTAATGCACATAGAAAATAGAAAAGAAAGTACTAGGGTAAAAAAATATACTTGGGAACCTAAGCGCCAATGTGTACCTTGGGTTGCCTCCCAATCAACGCCTGATTTATTATCGCAGTATGACATAGACAACTTGAGTACTTAGACTTTATTGAATGTCCATGCATCCACAGTTTTTACTTCTTCCACATTTCCAAGGTACAACTTGACTCTTTGGCCATTTACCTTGAATGTCGTTCCATTTTTTTTTCCAAGTCAATGGCTTCATTATCAAAAACATGTACTACTCGAAAGGGTCCTGACTACATGGATTTGAGTTTCCTAGGGAACAATTTTCGACTGGAATTATATAGTAGCACTAAGTTTCTTAGTGCAAACTGAAGATTCTCTATGCAATGATCATAAGCCTCATATTCCTTCAAACGAAATTCATCAAGCTTATTGAGTTGGCTCAGCCTATCGTTTACCACATCATTCTAGTCTATTTTCAACTTCTTTAATGCCCACATCACCTTATGCTCAATCTTCATTGGCAAATGAAATGCTTTGTCAAAGACAAGTTGGCAGGAAGATATGCCTATAGGAGTTTTCAATACTGTCTGATATGCCCATAATGCATCATCAATTTTTCGTGATCCATCTTGCCAGTTTGCATTCATATTCTTAGATAGAATCTATTTAATTTTCCTATTAGACACCTCCACTTGCCTGCTTTTCTGAGGATATTGCATAAGTGAGAACCTCCATTACTAATAATCGCCCGAGGGCTGCTAAACCTTGAGAAGATGTTCCTTTTTAGAAATGTTGTGACAGTTTTTTCTTTATTATTGGGTAGAGCAACAACCTCCACCCATTTTGATGCATGATCCATAGCGATCAAGATGTATTCATTTCCATGTGAGATAACAAAGGTATCATGCCCCAAAGTCTCGTTAAGGGGGCTGGCACCCGTCGCCGATAAGGCTCGGGAGAACCAACCTGTATCTATGCGTTTTCTATACATACTATAAGGGCTTTCTGTGTTTGACATGCCTTTAAGACTATAAACAGTGATAACAAGCCAAAAAGAAATGCATATGACTAGGCCATTGGGGCCCCAAAGTCTATAGTACGAGGCATGACTTCACTTTTCTTTACATGGTCTACAAATCCTCTAAATAAAGAAAAGCACTGGGTAAGGGTCGGGACAGGCCCCGCCTCAACAAACTGTGTAATAAAAACATGTAAGCTCTAGACATATACAAGCCCCGAAGCAACCTGGAGCTTGGTGACAGCAGCTGAATATCCTTTACTCCTACTGGGGAGATCTACTAGCACTTGTACCTGCAACATGAAATGCAGGTCCCCCGTAAGGGACGTCAGTACGAGATAATGTACTAAGTATGTAAGGCAGGAAACACTGCATATGATATAACAACTCAAGTGAAACTGTACACTAGTGTAGCAGAAGAGACCACCTTTAGTTATGTTGTGGGATCATGTACATTATGTTCTTTATATTACTTTACCTTTACTATAAAATCCGTACTGTAGGATATGTGCACAGCTTTAATACAAATGACCAACTGATTAGTGGTGAAACTGTATCAGGTTCATCCATTGATAGGTTATACTCAACCCCTCGGGCCACCCCCCCTTGATAGGATCATCCCTGGCTAGGTGCTATCTCCACCCTTCGAGCTACCACCTATCAGAACTGTATACTTTATCTTTCAATTTCCTTTGGGATGATTCTTTTGGTGGCCATAATATTGGAGATGTAGGACGCCATATGTAGATATGACATATGGATAATCACACAAGACAATATGACAATGAAAAGAGTACATTACACAAATGATGAAATGCGTATGAAATAGAATAACTCATGAACTTTAATTTGCAGTTGGAACCCATGTAACTTGGTGTCAAAGCATGTATGCAGGTTTAAAGGTGACTCTGTATGGAATCACATGAACATGTAAAAGAGTAGAGACATGGTTAATAATTGTGTTGGAGTGGGTAAGTGCCTTTATGTACCAACGAGAGATCTATGTTTCATGCCAAGTGATACGAAATCAAATAACCTTACATACCTTATCGTTAGACCTCTTTACTATCTCAGAACAATCTTCCCTTCCTTCAAATAGTTATCTACAACATAGTAGGTGATAAAACTTGTATTAGCAGCCAATATACACACCTTGGCAGCCCAATTGCATAACAAAACAACACAGGCAGCAAACGGACAATTATAAACCCTAGCGCGTTCCTTCAACCGGTTCCACCTCTAATCGTATTTTATAGTACACATACACCTATAAGCATCATGGATAGCCTGTTCTAGTGCCATAACAGCCTTACAATAGCCTACAAACACAACACATAACAATTCTACATCACCTAAAAATGGGCAGCATAACGTTACCTCCCCTCGCTACCTTTCGACCTTAACAATTCCAAATTGGTTCCAACCTTAACCTAACTGTTCCAGCAACATTTATACATACAAACAACTATGAACCAGTTTCAGAATAGCAACAAATCAGTTATTAAGGACATGAAGCAACAGCTTACGCTCTAATAATCCACAAGTTCATACGAAGCACATAATTGCTATATCATATAATGACTCACTTTTGTGGACTGTAAAAGTAGTTAATCAGCCTTTTTACACTACCGTAAAACCAATATTTGTGGTATAATTAAGTACCAATACATAATGAAGCCAGCCAACAAGAGAAAAACCTCTTAATTAACAATAAAAGTACATAAGAATCCTTAGTATACAGTCTATCCAGAAATTCCAGCATAGGTGAGATTAACATGTCTCTTTGGTTTTGATGAACAACCCATACATGGTGCATAAGTAAGTTTACTTACCTTCAAACTCAAGATTTGGAGCTTCTTTGGGGATCCTTGTGAGGTTGTGAAGCTAGTTTTTCATGCCTTCAAACGAGAGAAAACAACCACCTAAGAAAACAGATTTTTCCTTGTCTAAGTTAAAATGAGATTGTAGGCCGGTTATTATCCCCTTTTAAAGCCTTAGCTTGGCCGACTTACTTCTGAATTTTTGACCATCTTAAACCACATGTTATTAAGCTACTTATGCAGCAGCTTGGCCCTTATACGTGGGCCTAAATGGGTCACCATGTTGTTGGGCTTGGGCTTCCTATTTTTAGCTTTCTTCTTCACATGGGTTGGCCCAATTTGTTATGTGTTTCGTGATGTCTTTGGGCCCTTTTTATTATCTTTCTTGGGCTGAAAATATAGCCCATTTGTGATACTAAAACATGGGCCAAAGTTACTCCCTCGACACGGACTTTATTCATAATCCAATGTGGACAAATTCGACGTCGTGCCTCGTCTCCGTTTAACTAATGAATTTAAGCTAAGCAAGTAGGTGACTCACCTGCTAGCTTCTAAGTCCTACAAGCACCTCAATTCTCTTACTTCATTTTAAGGTCGTAATCTCCTCAATTCGATACAAAACATGTATACACTCGCCCCTCTTAAGCGCTAGATGCCCATATAGCCCATTAACGCGAGATTCAAGCACTTTCGAAAATTGGCGCTAATTTGGCCAAACCATGTCATGTTTCATTTGCATTGTGCCAATACTGTAATGTGTGGGGTGTTGCAAAAGGGACCCAAGAAGTCTATTCCCTACACAAAATAACTCAATCACCAAAATGAGCTTTAGATGGAGTTCATACTTGCGGGAAACACCGCCTTCTCTCTGATAATTATCACATGCTTTGGCGTACTCATGTGCATCCTAGTGGATTGTAGCCAAGAGTAACCATATTGTAAGATATTATGTGTTGTCTGGACTCTACTATGATGCCCACCTACTAGCGACGAGTGACATGCCTCGAGGATACTCATTATCTCAACCTCAGGAACACAGCATGAACTTGCGGTGCTGGTTGGTATTTAGGTTAGGCGGCACAATATCACTAACCAAGTATTTTGCATAGTCTGCAAACCATGATATTGAATCATGGGATGTTGCCAACACCCTCTCATCTCGGAATGAGTTGTCAATCTCCAACCCATCATCAAACTTTGCCATGGCCATCTTCTAACCTGGAAAGGTGACCTGCAACCTGATTTTTGGTTATTTTTTTATCGAAGACATCAAAATCAAATTCTTGAAAAAGAAGTACTCATCTTATCAACCAGGTTTTGCAACCTTTTTTGCCACTAGGTACCGTAATTCTTAGTGGTTTGTGTGCATTAAAACTTTGGTCCCCAATAGATATCCTTTTCTCTTTATACTTTGTATATATAGAGAATACCAGTATAGATAGGATCATGAAGATAATAGTAATTACTATGTCAATTTAAGTTGTTTGTCTTCAAGATAATTCAACTTTGATTATGTCCTTTGACCTGAATTTCTCGAATGCAAAGATCACTACAAGTAACTCATGTTTAGTGACAGTGTAGTTCTTTGAGGCTGTATTTAGGGCCTTGCTAGCAGAATATATGGGATTTAATATCTTTTCTTGGTGCTGTCCCAATACAACACCTAGAGAAACACCTCCTGCATCACCCATGATTTCGAAGGGCTTTGACTAGTCTGGAGCTACAATAATAGGGGCTGCAATAGCTTTTGCTCCAAAACTTCAAAGGCTTTTACGCATGAATTATCAAACACAAATTTAGCATCCTTCTCAAGTAACTTGCACAATGGATGTGTAATTTTAGAGAAGTCTTTTATCAAACTCTGGTAGAAACTTGTATGCTCTAGGAAACTCATCACACTTTTCATTGAGATTGGTGGGGGAAGCTTCCTAATAACTTTCACTTTAGCTCTATCAATTTGATTCCTTTGATGGATATTCTGTGTCCTAACACAATGCCCTCCTGCACCAAGGAGTGACACTTTTCCCAATTCACCACCAGATGGCATTCCTCACACCTTCTTCCTATAGCGTGCAAGTGCTTTAAGCAATCCTCAAATGAGTCCCTAACCATACTAAGGTCACCCATGAATACTTTAATAGTGTCCTCCACCATGTCTAAGAAAATAGACATCATACATCCTTTGAATGTTGCTGGAGAGTTACACAGCTCGAATGGCATCCTCTTAAATGTGAAAGTGCCATAAGGGCATATGAACGTCATCTTGTCCTGATCTTCTAGGGCAATAGTGATGTAGTTATATCTGGAATACTCATCCAAAAAGTAGTACAAACCATTTCCAGCCAATAGGTCTAGCATATGATCCATGAACGACATAGGGAAGTAATCTTTTCCTATCGATGCATTGAGCTTGCTATAGTCCATACACACTATTCACCGAATGATTGATCGCGTGGGAATCTACTTATTGTTTGCTTTTGGGACAATAGTGATACCCTCTTTCTTTGAAATACAGTGAATCAGTCTCACATCAGCAATTGGATAGATCACTCTTGCATCCAACAACTTATTAATTTGTTTGTGCACGACCTCTTCCATAGGGGGTTGAGACACTTTTGGTGCTCAATACTCATCTTGTAATACTTGACCAACTGTATTTTATATGTATATATCCCAAGAGTAATATCAATGATATCTACAATCATCTACCCAAGGGGTTTCTTGAACTTTTTAAGTACCATGGCAAGTGAATTCTCCTATTCATCATTCAGGTCCGCATCAACTATGATTGGCAAGGTGTTGTTGGTGCCCAAAAATTTAGATCTCATATGTGCTGGATGAGCCTTCAATTCTAACACTGATGGTGCTTTATGGATGGCTTAGTAGGTGTGACTCTCGATTCTATAAGCCCAGCTCCAACTTAGTTTGGCAATAGGGGCATAGGATACCCCCCAACACATTCATTGTATCCTCATAGTCGAGGATTCCATCACTATCAAAGTTCATCAGTACAACTTCTAAATTGTCAACACCCAGTCTCACCTCATGTGGTACTCTAGCTCAGTATCATCAACACTCTCAATAACAGAGAGCACCCTCAAATCATCCTCTTTCATTGTATGTTGGAAGATGTTGAACACAACCTCATCTTTTCCCAACCTGAACTTGAGTTTTCCCCTCTTCATGTCAAATAAGGTATATCCAGTGGTTATGAAATGCCTCCCCAAGATGATAGGAACTTCGAAGTCAACCTCACAATCAAGGATCATAAACTCTATGGAAAATATGAATTTGTCCGCTTTAACAAGCATATCATGAAGTATTCTTAGAGGCTTCTTCAACATGCGATCAACAATCAACAATCGCATGTTCATCAAAGTAAAGGCTCCCAGTCCTAGCTTTTTGAAGACTACAAGGGGCATTAGGTTTATGCTGCCACTGAGATCACATAATACCCTTTCAAACTTTACATCTTCAATGGCGCAGGGTATGGTAAAAGCTCCAAGATCTTCTCACTTTTGAACCAAGGACCTCATAGCAGTTGCACTGTAATGTTGAAGCTCTTGGGAGAGCTCCTGACTCACAGTATGCTTCTTTATGAACAAGTCCTTCATGAACTTTGCATACCTAGCATTTTCTCAACTGCCTCTATGAGAGGGATGCTGATGGAGAGTTATTTCAGTATCGATAGAAAGTGCTTGAACTTTCCCTCCTCATCCTTCTTTTTAATTCTCCAAGGGATAGGAGGAGGAGGCTAAGGAATAAGATTCAGCTTATGTGGCATTTCTGCAGCATCTCTTGCCCCATCCTTGTAATGATTATCTTAGATATTCACATCCTTGACCTTAACCATCTCCTCTCGAACATCATCCTCATCTACTAGTATGGGAGGATCAATGGTACTCTTGCCACCATAAGTAGTAACTGCTATGCACTGCCCTTCATTCTTTGGATTTTAAACCACGTTGTTAGGTAGTGTACCCCTCTGAAGCTGATTTAGCATAGTTGATAGTTGACTAAACTATTGCTCAAGCTTTTTGATGGCAACAGAATGAGACTCAATTTTCTGATTTATGCTAGAGATGTCAGATTTCACCCCCCCCCTCAGTGTCATATCCTGTGTCTCAGCTTTCTTCAATAAGCGGTCAAATATCACTTCAACCCTAGAACAACTAGCATTAGTTTGGCAGTTGTGCGGTGGCACATAAGGACCATTTTTTTTATCATCCATGCAACTCCAATCCGCATCTCCATCTTGGCCTGATTCTATTCATAGTAACCTCCACGATTTACCTTGGTTTCCTTGACCTTGATGCTGATAGTCCAGATTGGATCCTTGGGTATTGGTCCAAAAACACTCACTCCCTAGTCTAATCAACAATGAAGAAAGTGTCTTTCTCTTAGTAGGGATTATCATACATAGGTACTCACGGAGGCTAATGCACAAGTGCATTAACTCATTCCTAATTCTGCTTCATCATCACCTCCATACCTATCCTTCATAATCACCTCCTTACCTATACAGATTCAAGAATTCTCCTGCATAATCTGTCAATTTATTTTAGCTTGTCCAAACCAATACTGATAGCACATAAACTTTTGGTAGAAGCTTTGTCTCTGTGCCCCCAAGCACCATTGGTCTTGACCACCCTTTCTATCCTTTCACCAATCCATCCAAATGGTTTATCTAAGAACATGCCCCTATAATAGTATCAGTACAGGCTTGACTATTCTTACCAGGGCATGGTAGAAGATCTCTACCAAGGAATCATCAATAATTTTGTGGTTCGGGACACTCTTCAAACACTTTGTGAACTGCTCCCATGTAGTATTTATTGAGTCATTAGGAAATTTCTCAATGTTGTTGATTTGGTCTTTCAACTTGAGCTTCTTCAATCTTAGGAACTTTTCTCTAGAAAGAGCATCTGTAACTCAACCCAACTAGTAATTGTCACGCCCGAAAGTCTGGTTAGGGCGGACTGGCACCCATTGCCGATAAGGCTCGGGAGAACCAACTTATATCTAAGAGTTTTGCATACATATTATAATTGACATCTATGTTAGGCATGCTGCTAAGGAGATATATGGTTTTAACAAGTTAAAAGGAGACGCTTATAGCTAGGCCGTTGGGGCCACGGTGTCTAAAGTGCGAGACATGACTACACATTAGTTTACACAGTCTACAAAGCCTCTAAGAAGGAAA
>JAOTQR010144867.1:0-20005 GCA_025774065.1 Solanum ossicruentum
TCATGCAATAATTCATCTTTAACTTGAAAATCCTTGTCATGTAATTTAATCAAACACATGGTGGGTATATGGACATACGCTCAAAATCATGCAATTCAAGAGTATAAAACAAGAAGGAGTAAAATCAATTCATTTCAAAGTCATTCAAATTAACCCATCAATATTGTAGTAAAACTCTCATTTTGGATATCATGAAATTCATCTCAAAAATTTACAATAATTCATAGTTTTCATGGTTCACTTCATGCATAACTTCAATAGGTATAAATAAACTCATGGAATAAGCTTAAGATATATATTCATGTATAATCAATCAATATTGATAAAGACCCAACATAAATCACATTTATAATGCATTATAGGAAATACCCATGAAGAATCAAACCTTGAAATCATGAAATTTTATAAAAAGAAGAGCGTTGGATCTCCATGGGTGAAAGGATCCATTGATGAAGATCCACATATCTTAAACCTTGATTTTCTTGAAATTGAAGTGGAGAAGACTTAAAGCTTGTGATGGGTTCTTAAATTCCAAAACTTGTACTTGAAATCCTTGAATTTGAATGGGTTATTTGATGATTTTTTGGAGACTCTTAGAGAGGATTTTGTGAGTTTTAGAGTTGAGAAATGGATAAGTATGAAGGATTTCACATTTAATGGGCATTTGGTAATTACCCCAATGCCATTGGATGGAACAAGCAAAAGAGGGCACGAAATGTACATGCCCGTGCCTATACCGCTTCATGCCTGGGGCGCAGATACACACTATTTTGTGCCCCATTGCAAAAATTATTTCTCACAACAGGTCTTCTGAAATATGGAGGTTACCCTTTTTCCACTCAAGTTTGCCCCCGACAAGAATATGAAGTAGGACTTTCGAAAGCATGCACAGATTTTGAGATATGCAAGAAGTACACTTATGGGGCTTCCGTGGCACATGAAGGGCATTTCAAAGACCTTCACTACATGGACTAGGATCACTTTAAGACTTTCTAGGCTCTTAACGAAGGCTCAGCCGGCTTTGGTATGGTATTTTGGGAACATAGTGACTAAAGGCACTCCTTAACACTGCGTGCTCCTATAGTTTTGCCCTACAAACTGTGATATTTTCATCTCATTCTCCCTTTCTCCTATTCCAAGTTTTCCTGGGTGCTTTCTTTTCATTTTTCAACTTTTTTCCTTGATTTTACACTTCATTTTTCTCTTTTAACTCACAACTAAGGCATCACTTATTTTTTTTGCACCTAGTACATGATTTTTCTCCCTTTTTAAATATGACTAACTTCCCTCTTATTTTTGTGTTTCACCCTTACACCAGCCACCCTTAACTTAGGCTTATGGCCTGAGTTGAGGTTGACAATATCCATCCTCAGAACCAAGGCCAACTTTGGTAGCCACTCTCAACTTGCCTTAATCAAGGTGCACAATGTTCAAGGAAGGACCAGGGCCAATTTCAGGATTTTATAACTAACAAGGCTAGGTTAATCAGGTGTTTACAAAGAATAGGTACATGTTAGGCTCAAACATTAGGAATAAGTGATATACTGCAATTTTTGTTGGTCATTTAGGCTAAGTTGGCTTTTAAGAACAATGGCCTAAGATCCTTCCCTAATCCAATTAATCTATAGTCTAGCTTATAGTAGTAGGGCAGCTTCTGAATTATCACATAACATATGAATTTAGCAATTTAAAGCTCTCACTCACATGGCACTGACTGCATTATCGACAAAATACTCTTAGATCATGCTTTTTATCTCAATTTATCATCACTTATTAGAATAAACATTGTCAATACACCTAAACATATATGGTTGTTATCTAAGCTAATCAAATCAAAAATCTGATGGGTATCATTTTTCAAATAAAACACAAAAACATGTTATATGCCACAAATATTAGTACTAAATGCTACAAATACTATCTAAATATCCTAAACATGTCGGTTCAATAGAAATTAAATATCCATGGGGAAAACGAACACAAGCAAGAAAACCCCAGGATCAAAAATTGGGGTAGTCAGGACCCATGCTACTCAGACTTCACTGAGGCCCATAACTACCCATACCCCATCGAAAAAGTGTTCATTGTCCCCAATACATGCAATCAAAGAAGAATAAAACATAAGGGGTCAAAAATCATACCTGGGCACCTAAGGTCCAGTATCCACCTTGTGTTGCCTCCCAAGCAGCGCCTGATTTTTTGTCGCGACACGACTTGGACAAATTGGTTACTCAGACTTCACCAATTTTCTAGCCTTTACTCTTCAAATCATCTAGCCGCTTATAAATTGATAGAAATTAAAGACAACCTCTTCATCGTTTAATCTAAACTTGAGTTGATCAGCTTCTATATCCATTAATGCTTGGTCAGTAGCCAGGAATGGTCTTCCCAAGATAACTGGAACGTCGAGGTAGACTTTGCAATCTAGGACCAGCATATTATATAGTATCCCCACAGGCTTCTTCATCGGGCGACCATCCATAAACAACCGCATGCTTGTTGGGTAGGGGCTCCCAATCCTAGCTTCTTGAAGACCATGAGGGGCATCAAATTAATGTTTGCACCAAAATCACAGAGTGCCACTGCGAACTCCACATCTCCAATGGTGCAAGGCATGGTAAAAGCATTGGGATCTTCTTGCTTTTGAACCAAAGACTAGTAGCAATAGCACAGTAATGCTGAAGCTCTTGAGAGACCTCCTGACTCACAGTGCGCTTCTTAGTAACCAGGTCCTTCATGTACTTCACATACCCTAGCATCTTCTCCAATGCCTCAATGAGAGGGATGTTGATGGAGAGTTGTTTCGGCATAGAGAGAAAGTTCTTGAACTCATCTTCCTCCTCTCTCTTTTTGATTCTTTAAGGGAAGAGAGGAGGAGGCCTAGGAATGGGCTTCAACTTCTGTGGTGCATCAGCAACTTCACTCACCCCATCCTTGCCACAATCATGTCCTGTGTATGCATCCTTGGCCATAACTATCTTTAACTGTCATTTCTCAAACATCATCCTCATCAACTGGCATGGGAGGGTCAATAGTGCTCTTGCCATCATAAGTAGTAATTGTCATGTCCTGCCCTTCATTTTTCGGATTTTGAACTATATTTCTAGGAAGTGTTCCTATCTGATGCTGATTGAGTTGAGTTGACACTTAACCATACTATTGCTCAAGTTGTTTGATAGCCAAAAAATGAGACCTAATTTTCTAATTAATACAGAAGATTTCAGATTACATCCCCCTCAGAGTATCATTCGGTGTCTCAACTTTCTTCAACATGTGATCAAATGTCTCCTCAATTCTTGAGCTACTTGCACCTGCATTGCGATTATATGTTGGTGCACAAAGACCATTTCTGAAGCCATCTCTACGATCCCAATCTATATCTCTCTCTGGGCCCCTATTCCAATCATAATATCCTCTGGGTTGTACCTGAAAGCTCCATGTCTGTTGAAGTTTCGATCTTGGTTTCCTTAACCTTGGTGCCAATAGTCCTAATTGGACCCTTGGGCACCCCGTCTGATTAGCAATAAAGTAGGTTTCTTCCTCATAATAAGGCTTCTCATATATGGGTGCACTAGAGGTTGATGAACCACTACATTGACTCACTCCTTGTTCTGCTTCATCATCACCTCCTTACCTGTAAGAATTCGAGCAAGCTCTTGCATAATTTCTTTGTTTGTCTTCGCTTGCTCCTAACTGACACTGACAGTGCCCAGACTTTTGGTTGATGTTCTATCTATCTACCCCCATGCATGATTAGTATTAACCACTCTCTCCATCCTTTATGTCATTTTTGCAAATGGCTGGTCTAAGAATATGCCCCCCATGATAGTGTCAGCACAAGCCTGACTGTTCTCATCAAGGGCAGGGTAGAAGATCTCCACCAAGGCATCATCAACTATCTTGTGGTCTGGCATACTCCTCAAGTACTTAGTGAATCGCTCCCATGTAGTACTGATCGAATCACTCAAAGTTGATCAAAGTTGTTGATTGAATCTTTCAACTTGAGCTTCTTCAATCTGAGGAAGTAGCTCGCCAAAAAGGTTTTCTGTAATTTAGTCCAACTGGTGATTGAACTCTGCAAGAGCTTAGATTGCCATAGTGATGCATTGTCAGTAAGAGACAATGGGAAGACACAAAGTCCCAGAGCATTGATAGACAAATTATGTGTTTATATCACACTCTTATAGAAATGCAACATTATGTAGATGGCTATAAGGATCCTCCGATGGTAAGCCCGCAAACAGCCCATAATTCTACAGCATCTGAAGCAACCCACTCGAGACTATGAACTTTATGTCAGCCAATTATGGTGGCAATAAATTAGCTCCAGTCACCTCTATAGCCATAGGATTTAGCTTGTATTGATTCCACTAATAAGCATTGGCATTAAAATCCTGTGGCTATGGAGCAATGTCCTCAAGAGGAGATGGGTTCTCAAGATCAACATTCTCATTCTTCTTCCTGTTCAGGGTTGCATTAGTCAGGTTGTTGGTGTTATCTTGGGTCATTCTCCTCAAAGTTCTATGGATATTTGGATCAAACAGAATCAAGGGTCTAGCTTGACTTTGCGTGTTGGTCATACACTACACTTACACCCTTCAAAGAAATAAAAACAATAATAAAACGTAAAATGTAGGAAATAAGGATTAATACCCAAATCACTATGAATTAACTAAGCCTAGCCATATTCCCCAGCAAAAGTGCAACAATCTTGATGTCACCCAAGTTACACCTCCTTTTTGAGGATAAAGCAATCATTGTCAAGAAATAGAACCTAACCAAGGCTAGGGTAGAACCCAAGGAAGTACGTAAACTAAAGACAATTCAATTACTATAAATTGAGTAATTAACCGACTTACTTCCCTAAAGGAGGGTTATGATAATTAATGGAAAAGTAAACCTGACTATCACAAGAGTGAAATCAATGTGGAGAGTGTCATAACCCAAGCCTAGGGCCTAGACGTGACACGGATCAAGTGGAACCCGAAGGGACCCCAAGCAAGCCTCTTAGAACATCATTACATATCCATGATCACGGAAGCAATAAATCAAGCATCAAGAGATAAAAGTGGGGAAACCCGGGCTAAGTGGAAACACTTCCATATCATCATAATCAAGAGACAAAAGTCAAGTGCATATCATAGATACATAACATGTACAACAAACACCTCTAATACAAAGATAAGAGTGGAGGCCAAGACAAAGTAATCGGGCTCACCCTCATAATCAAAATAGACAAGAAAGAAGATTGTCTTAGTACATAATAGGAGCAACATATACTAAGGTTCCCGAAATGGAGGACTCGCTAACTAGCTTGAGTAGTGTCAAACTAGCCACCTGGAGGAGGAGGATGATCAACTTGGCAATGGTTCCTATATGGTGACATTATGTAGGCATAGAGTATGCATTAGTACGTTTGAATATACTAAGTATGTAGGATGCAATGCAAACAAGAATTAAGCATCATAATTAAAATGCATAACAATAGGCAATAGGCATAATATAACAATATGATCAATGCTAAGATAAAACATAGTTAAGTAATTCATGCTCATATAAGATATCATATGTGTAGAAGAGACCAAGCTGGATTTCAAAAGTATAACCTTTTGGTAGGTTAGTGATGATGCCGCCCCATCACTTAGGTGGTGAAGTACTAACCCCTCACTTGGTTGGTGATAATGCTGCCTCATCATTGAGGTGGAGAAATACAAACCCTTCCCTAGGTTGATGAGTACAAACCCCCATCTAGGTTAGTGATGATGTCGCCCTATCACTAGGTGGAGAAGTACAAACCTTTTCCTAGGTTGATGAGCACATACCCCCATCTAGGTTAGTGATGATGCCGCCCCATCACTAGGTGGAGAAGTACAAATCCTTCCCTAGGTTGATGAGTACAAACCCCCATCTAGGTTATCTCGGTTCTTAGTCCCCCCGGATTGGGCATGGTCTAATGCAACACTTTATATATAATTTATCATATACATAAGCTCATTTCATCATCATATAGTCAATCATATCATGTCTCATGCTTTGGACCTTCAAATCCTCAAGAAACCACATCTGGACATTTTATCAAACACTTAGAGGATATAAAATACTAGTATAAAATCATGCAATTTAGATATGAAATCATGCAATAAAATCCATTGTAAAACCATGAATCAACATCTTGCAACACCCTCAAGCAATATACATCAAAACCCCTTCTCAAATCTTATAATAGATCAAAGATTTATAGCTCAAAACATGGCAAAAAAGTCACAACTTTACATAGCTTTAACATAGTGTGCAGTGAATTTCATAATAATCAAGACCCATTTGCAAATCAACTTTAATTCATGCAATTTGAGTAAAAGGAGGCTTGGGTATAATGGGTGAAAGGAACCCATGAAGGAAACCCACATATCTTAGCTTAGAGATGAACTTGGAGAAAATTGGAGATGGAGACTTGAAGCTTGAAAAAGAACCTTGAAGGAAACCTTAGCTTAGGATATGGGTTTGGGATTTGAGTTTGGGGAGTAAAAAATATGACTAAGTGTTTGAGTGAGTATTGGGGAATGTTTAGGAAGATATGAGGGTGAATTTTGGCTAAGTATAGGTAAAAACACATTTGGAAACACTTAAGCCCAAGACTTAGAAGTATTGGACCAAGTTAAAAAAAGAAGGCCACGTTTTACACAGCGGTGCATTGCAAGTGGGTCGCGGATTCCTCTCTAGAATTCACACCTTGAAAAATTATAATTGCTAATCTTTCGCTTTTTAATCAGGGTTAGACCCTTTTTCACCTAATTTGATCCTCTGAATCAGAATATGAAGTCGAATTTTTGAAATAACAAATGATTTTTATGACATATGAAATTTAAAATTTCGAGCATTCTGAGGCACATTTTTGGGCACTTTTTGTGATTATTTCAATATCTCCCCCTTGGGAACATTCGTCCCTGAATGTAAAAGAGGCATACAAGACAAGAATGATCATAGACAAACCAGCCCCAACTAAAATGCAATATTACATTTAAAACACCATTTTCAAAATCTCAACATAACTGTAAAAAGCATCATAAACTTGTCAACTTGAACATGAATGCAAATGAATGACATAGGGGCTGAAATACAAGACTTGAAATGACATAAAGGACTTAGAATTGGTACCTCAGGCTTGAGTAGAGTGGAAGAGATAAGGATACTGCTTTTGCATGTTCGCTTCGGCCTCCCAAGTAGCAGTCTCGATTTGCTGGTTCCTCCAAAAGACCTTAATGGATACCACCTCCTTGTTCCTCAATATCTTCACTTGCCTATCCAAAATCTAAATCAGAAACTCCTCATAAGTTAAGTTATCCTCAACAACACCAACAACATCAAGAGGCACAATAGCATTAGGATCACCAACACATTTCCTCAACATAGAGACATGAAACACCGGATGAACCAAATTCATTTCACTAGGCAACTTCAACTCATAAGCTACCTTGCCAACCCTCTTCAAGACCTCATAGGGACCAAAATATCTTGGGCTCAACTTCCCTTTTTTACTAAAATAGACCACACCTTTCATTGGAGAAACATTCAAATTAACCCAATCACCCACTTTGAATTCAAGGTCTCTTCTTCTCACATCCGCATAAGATTTTGGATGACTTTAGGCTATTCTTAATCTTTCCTTAATCATCCTAGCCTTCTCAAGAGCCTCCATAACAAGATCTAGTCTAAATAAAGCCACTTCTCCAACTTCAAACCAATCAACCGGTGATCTACAACGCCTCTCATAAAGAGCCTCAAAAGGAGTCCTACCTATGTAGAGTGACAACTATTATTGTAGCTAAACTCAATCAAAGGAAGATGGTCATCCCAACTACCCCTCAACTCCAATACATAAGCCCTTAGCATATCCTTAAGAGTTTGAATTGTCCTTTCGGCTTGGCTATTCGTTTGAGGGTGGAAGGTCGTACTTAGGTAAACTTTTGTACCAAGACCCTTTTGAAAAGACCTCCAAAAGTGTGAAGTGAATTGTGAACCACGATCTGATATGATGGACAAAGGAACCCCAGGAAGCCTCACTATCTCATGGATATACAACCTTGCATACTCTTCTGCCCCATATGTGGCCTTAGCCGATAGATTTGTCATCCTATAAACCACTGCCCAAAATGGAATCCAAACTTTTTCTATTCTTGGGCAACCCAACTAAAAAATCCATATTAATCACCTCCCACTTCCAAGTGGGAATCTCTATGTCTTGGGTTAGGCCACCTCTTTGATGTTTGGCTTTGACTTTTTGACAACTTGGCACCCAAAAATGAACATTGCCCTCTTCATGCCACCATAATAATACACATCCCACAAGTCTCTATACATTTTGGTGGAACCAGGGTGAATAGAATAAGAAGAATTATAGGCCTCATCAAGGATCTTCTCCCTCAAAACATGCACACAAGGCACACACAACCTACCTTGGTACCTAAGGGAACCAATTCCCCCTTGGGAGAAAACCTCTATTTTGACCTCTTTCACCAAGTCCTTAAGTTCAAGCAACGAGGAGTCAAGATCTTGTTTTGCTATCACCTCATCACCTACAACCTAACCCCCAATCTAGCCAATCTATGCACCTCCCTAGCCATTTCCCTATCACCACCATCAACATGAACTAGGCTACCCATGGACACCTGACTCAAAGCATCTGTCACCATATTTGCCTTACCAGGATGATAATGCACACTCATGGAAAAGTTCTAGCCACATTCTTTATGCCAAGTTGAGATCTTTTTGAGTAAAGACGTATTGGAGGCTCTTATGATCAATGAAGACATCAACATGCACCCAATACAAATAATGATGCCAAATCTTTAATGCAAACGCCATGGCGGTCAATTCAAGATCTTGGGTAGAGTAATTCCTTTCATGTACTTTGAGCTTCCTAGAAGCACAGGCTATGACCTTACCATTTTGAACTTTGAGTTACTTAGAAATATAGGCTATGACCTTACCATTTTGCATTAGCACACAACCCAAACTAACTCTAGACGCATCACAATACATAACAAAACCCTCCAACCCATCCAGTAGTGAGAATATAGGAGCAAACACAAGCCTATCCTTCAATGTTTGGAAGCTTCTCTCATATTCATCGGTCCACACAAACTTAACCTTCTTTTGAGTCAATTTGGTCATAGGGGAAGCAATGGAGGAGAACCCATTCACAAATCTTCTATAGTAACTCTCAAGGGCCAAGAAGCTCCTAATATCCGACGGGGTCAAGGGTCTAGACCAATTTCTAATCACATCGGTCTTCTTGGAATTCACTTTAATACCATCCCCCCACACCATATGGCCAAAGAATGCAACCTCCTTCAACCAAAACTCACACTTGTCATATTTGGTATACAATTTCTCCTTCCTCAATCTTTGCAACACAATTGTCAAATGACTCATATGCTCCTCCCTACTATATGAATAGATCAGAATAACATCAATAAAGACCACAACAAAGGAATCGAGGTAAGGTTTGAAGACCCTATTCATTGGGTCCATAAAGATGGCCAGTGCATTAATCAACCCAAACGACATCACAACTAACTCATAATGCCCATATCTAGTTTGGAAAGCCATCTTGAATGTCACACTCCCTTATCATCATTTGATGGTACTAGGACAGAAGATCAATCTTAGAGAAAAAGCAAGCCCCGTGCAATTGGTCAAATAAGTCATCAATTCTTGGAAGAGGATATCTATTCTTTATAGTGACCCTATTGAGTTGTCGGTAGTCAATACACATTCTAAGGGACTTATCCTTCTTTTTCACAAACAACACTAGGGAACCCCAAGGGGATTGACTAGGTCTAATAAATCCTATTCTATCAAATCTTTCAATTGCTCGTTTAACTCCACTGGGGCCATACGATAAGGGGGAATAAAGATAGGTTGAGTATCAGGAAGGAGATTTATGCCAAAATCCATCTCCCTTTCGGGAGGGACACCGGGAAGGTTATTTGGGAAGACATCAAGAAACTCATTTACAACCGGAACCAACTCAATGGAAGTGACTTTAGACTCCACATCTTTAACCCTCACAAGATGGTAAAGACACCCCTTAGAGATAAACTTACGGGCTTTAATGCATGAAATGTCTCTACCCTTGACCACCACATTTTGACTCTCCCACTCAAGGATGGGTTCATTAGGAAATTGAAACTTGAACCTACGGGTTCTACAATCAATAGAAGCATAGTAGGCATGCAACCAGTCCATCCCAAGAATGATATCAAAATCAACAATGTCAAATTCAACAAGATCACACGACAACAACTTATGCAAAATGTAAATAGGACAACTCCTATTAACTTTCCTAGAAACAATAGAGGCACCAATAAGAGTAGACACTTCATATGACTCATGCAACAAGTCGGGGACAACATGGAACTTTTTAGCAACAAAAGAGATAAGAAAGGAAAGAGCGGCACCAGATCAATCAAAGCATACTCATCAAAGTCAAAGATTTTTAACATACCGGTAACAATATCGGGGACATCACCAACCCCTTGCCTCCCATGTAGAGCATAAAATTGATTGTGCCTTGGAGCACCACCTTAAGGACCACCTCTCCCCAATGGGACTGCATTAGCACCCCGGACATTGCCACGGTTTCTTGGACAATCTACCTTATTTTAAGCTCTCGACAACCAAAGCATGCATTAGAATCATTCAAACATGGTCCTCTATGACTCTTCCCACATGTAGGACACATATCAGTGGGAGCCACAACACCAACACCTCGAGGCCTAGGGAGATCATTGGTAAACCCCCTATTAGTAGCATGATGAGACACTTGGCCTTGATGGAACCGGCTACCCTTTTGGAACTTATCCCCAAGATAGTCCCTCTTGGTCTCATGGCCCCTTCTCTTCCTCAATTTCTCCTCCTCTATTTGCTTAGCATAGGTCATCAACTGAGACAAGTCCATATCACTAATTAGCGTAACGTATCAGCGTTCTTCACTTACCAAGTTGGAGACCCCCATCACGAACTTGTTCATCCTAGATCTAGGGTCAGCCATCAAATGAGGAGCATACTTTGAAAGTTGATTAAGCTTAAGGACATACTCCCTCACACTCATAGCACCTTATTTTAATTTCATAAACTCCACCAACTTAGCTTCCTTAAGCTCAAGAGGGAAAAAACCAACTAAGGAAGGCCAATTTGAACTCCTCCTAAAGCACCACATTACCAATCCCCTTCTCACCCTTCCGTTGATCATGCCATATTAGAGCTACCACTTTGAGTTGGTACGCCGCCAACTCCGCCTTTTCATTTGGTCCAATACCTATGATATTCAAGATCTTGTAGACCTCATCAATGAACTCTTATAGATCTTCATCCACCTTTGACCTATAGAACACCATAGGATTCATCCTCATGAAGCCTATTGTATGAGGGGATTGGGCCCCTTGATTGACTTGGTTGGCCACGACTTGGGCAAGCATAGTGAGAGCATCCTAGAGCTCACCATCATAAGGTTGCTCATAGGGAGTTTTTGCCCTTCTTCCTCAAGTGTTTGGCATAATCTAGCATAGCAAAGAGCAATCGTTGAGGGAAAAAACTTACCACAACTCTATAGCGTGACTTAGAACATGAAGAAGGGACATTTCCTAAAATGTCTCATAGCCTCCTATTCATAGTCATGGCGCACTTCACAAACATGAATAAGACTCTAATCGACGCAGTGTGTTGGACTCCGAGGATCTATCAACCTTGTGCTCTAATACCAAGTTTCTCGCGACCCAAGCCTAGGGCCTAGACATGACACAACGCAAGGGGAACCCGAAGGGACCCTAAGCAAGCCTCTTAGAACATCATTACACATCCTTAGTCAAGGAAGCAACAAATCAAGCGTTAAAATATAAAAGTAGGGAAACTTGGGCTAAGTGGAAACACTTCTGTATCATCATAATCAAGAGACAAATGTCAAGCGCATATCATAGATACATTACATGTCTAACAAATACCTCTAATACATAGATAAGAGCGGGGGCCAAGACAAAGTAACCGGGCTCACATTCATAGTCACAATAGACATAAAGAAGAATGTCTCAATACATAATAAGGCAACATATACAAAGGTCCCCGAAATGGAGGACTCACCAACTAGCTTGAGTAGTGTCGAACTAGCCATATAGAGGAAGAGGATGATCAACTTGGGCACCAGTTCATACATGGTGACATCATGTAGGTATAGAGTATGTGTTAGTACATTTGAATGTGTTAAGTATTAGGATGCAATGCAAACAAGAATTAAGCATCATAATCAAAATACATAGCAATAGGCATCGTATAACAATATGGCATATATGATCAATGTTAAGGTAAAACATGCTTAAGTAACTCATGCTCATATAGGATATCATATCTGTAGAAGAGACCGAGCTAGATTTCCAAAGTACAACCTTTTGGTAGGTTAGTGATGATGTCACCCCATCACTTAGGTGGAAAGTACGAACCCCTCACTAGGTTGGTGATAATGTCACCCCATCACCAAGATAGAGAAGTACAAACCCTTCCCAAGATTGATGAGTACAAACTCCCATCAAGGTTAGTGATGATACCACCCCATCACTAGGTGGAGAAGTACAAACCCTTCCCTAGGTTGATGAGTACAAACCCTCATTTAGGTTAATGATGATGCCTCCTAATTAGTAGGTGGAGAAGTACAAACCCTTCCCTAAGTTGATGAGTACAAACCCCCATCTAGGTTATTCGGGTTCTTAGTCCCCCCGGATTGGGCATGGTCTAGTGCAACACTTTATATAGAATTTATCAAATACATAAGCTTATTTCATTATCATATAATCAATCATATCATATCTCATGCTTTGGACCTTCAACTCCTTAAGAAACCACATTCGGACATTTTATCAAACACTTAGAGGATGTGTAATACTAGTATAAAATCATGAAATATAGAGATGAAATCATGTAAGAAAATCCATTGTAAAACTATCAATCAACACCTTTCAATACTCTCAAGTAATATACATCAAAATCCCTTCTCAAAACTTACAATAGATCAAAGATTTATAGCTCAAAGCATGGAAAACAATCACAATTTTACATAGCTTTAACATAGTGTGCAGTGAATTTCATAATAATCAGGACCCATTTGTAAATCAACTTTAAATCATGCAATTTGAGTAAAAGGATGCTTGGGTATCATGGTTGAAAGGAACTCATGAAGGAAACCTACATACCTAGCTTAGAGATGAACTTGGTAAAGATTGGAGATGGAGACTTGAAACTTGAGGAAGAACCTTGAAGGAAGACCTTAGCTTAGGATGAGGGTTTGGGACTTGAGTTTGAAGAGTGAAAATATGACTAAGTGTTTGAGTGAGTATTGGGGAATGTTTAGGATGATATAAGGGTGAATTTTGGCTAAGTATAGGTAAAAACACATTTGGGAACACTTAGGTCCAAGACTCAGAAATCTTTGACCGAGTTAAAAAATGCAGGCCACTTTTTACACAGTGGTGCGTCGCGAGGGGGTCACGGATTCCTCTCTAGAATTCGCACTTTGAAAAATTATAATTGCTAATCTTTCGCTCTTAAATTTAGGTTAGACCCTTTTTCACCTAGTTTTGACCCCCTGAACAAGAATATGAAGAGGGATTTTTGAAATAACAAATGCTTTTTCAGATATATGAAATTTAAAATTTTGGGCATTCTGAGGCACGGTTTGGGGCACTTTTTAGGGTCGTTTCAGAGAGAAACTAGGGTATCGTGTTCCCATGATTCCCTAACTTAGTATCACTGAATAACTTAATTCTTTTCTAGTGTATAACATACAGGACAGTAAGTTAAGTTCATCAAATCCTTTGGTCTAGGCGAGAGGCGAATTTTCACTACGTGACTTGGCTTCTCCGTAGTGTGCATTACTAACCCTTACCTATTAGTCCCATTACAACCTCCCTTTGACTCAGTTTAGTTGATTAGACGAGGACACATCAATCAAACCCTGCTAATTAATCTCCTTTTCTATCCATTACTACCTTAGTCCAGTCAGTAACACTAGGTGGGTTCTAATGTTGGCCACCACTGGAAAACATACAAAGTGAAAAAAACTAATTGATACATGCATGCACACTTTCCAATAATTATGAATTATCCGGTTTACCCTTGTTAGTTCTTCATGCTTCCCACAACCCTAATTGTGGGTTTAGCTACTCATAATTTGTGTAGATACAAGACTTATGAATTAAAATAACATAATAGATCACTTACACAATTCAATTAAGAACAAGTCAATCCAACTTCAAAAAGAATCATACGATTAAAGATGAAATCAAAATACTAGTGTTCTCAAAACTCTCCATTGTTATCTCACTATTTTTCTTCTCTTATTCTCAACTTCTCTCTGTACCATGTGTAGGTTTATAAAAAATAACCTAAAAAATCTATTTATAATATTTAAAATACATATCCTAGACATAATAGGATAACTGGGGTTGGCACGCCTCACAAATAAGTTTACGCGGCAGTATTGCATTCCACAGCCCGTAGTCGAGGTCTCAGTTAGTGCTGCTGGAAAACTAGACTTCATGTCTACGATACCCCCTTTACAACTTTAAAATGGTTTGCGACCTGTAGGGGGTTTCATCTGATGAATATTTAGAAAGCCCAATCTCTGATCCTCAAGGTGTGAACCATGTTCTACGACTCGTAAATCTTTCCATGACTCATGTGAATGTTCGCAAAACAACTTCAAAAAATCATCCCCTCACCAAAGTTGTCCATGAAACCACTTCATGGCCCGTAGAATGAACTAGGCCCGTAAAGGGTCTCATATTATATCAAAAATCAGCAACTTCTGCATTTCTTCCCAAAATCAAGTCCAACCCTGGAATCCTGCAAATATAACGCACAAACACATAAAACCAACTAACATCGCATTGAGAGCACACAAAATTCCAAGTTTTAAGCATCAGAAGTGTTGTATTTTGACAGCACATCAGTTTTCTCAAGCCTTGAGGGCATCAAGTGCCTTTTTGCCTTAATTATTTGAAGGTGTGACACTTTAGGCCTTAGAAATCCTCTAATGTTGCTGT
Source organism: Solanum ossicruentum (assembly GCA_025774065.1). Lineage (NCBI taxonomy): Eukaryota > Viridiplantae > Streptophyta > Magnoliopsida > Solanales > Solanaceae > Solanum > Solanum ossicruentum. The sequence goes on from JAOTQR010144867.1 coordinate 15,093, forward strand.
GGTTGTCTTAGCTCCCAATTTATTGATACAATAGACTTGGATCTGATAGTTTGAGCCTTAGCTAAATGGTAACTTGGCTCTTATGACCTTCTATCTATAACTTATCTTATGCTATGGCATCGATGTTATTCAATTGTAAAATATGGTCGGGTTTGACTACTTTGGGATTGGTCTTGGATTCAATCTTGGACTGACTCATTGGTACCTATGGAGTTGGGCTTCGCTTCTCAAAAGCCCTTATGACGGTGATTTTTTATATGGAATTCTTCCCTAACTATCCTTCCAACCGTGGTTCAAGATTCAAATCATATTATAATCAGTCATAATTTAAGGTCTGAGCATATTATTATTGGTCGCGATTTGAGGTCCGGACTTATTATCATCAGTCGTGGTTTAAAGTCTAGAATACTGTCATCATCTATGGTTCGAGGTCCAGACATATTATCACAATCATGGTTCGAGGTCTGAACATATTATCGTCAGTTGTGGTTAGAAGTCCAAGCATATTAGTCAGACTTTCATCTAGTGATCGACTTGGTCTTATTAGGTTCTTTCAGAGTATCTTAGCCACGAATTGAAGTTTCAAATTATGTTTTCCTTTTGAGGTTCTGGATATCATCTGATTACTAGTTGTAGCTCTTTTGTGTACTCATTATGCTTACGGGGTTTGTTTGGATTATTTACTTTTAGTTACGCATTATTGTACGTTGTGTGATTACGGAATTCTAGTTAGATTATATCTAATTACTCTACTTTATCGTATTATTATTTTCTAGACTGGCGAGCATTATCATGAGCATTTCATCCTTATGACCTCTAGTTGTTATTACTTGCTCACTTTCCATATTGTCTTTACTTTTCAAGCTCAGCAGGTCTATGAGTAGTTGTTTTATTACTCGTACTACACTCTGCATATGTTGTCTTGATGCAGATCAGAACGCCAGCCCACAACACTAATTCGATCTTAAGAGTTGAGAGTGAACTGATGGTGTCCTGGCCAGTCTATATATAGTTTTTGGCTACTCTTTTGTCTATGAGACAAGTTTGTTCTTTTGGGACTGGATACTTTCTTTTAGCAACTTTGCATTCACGGTGGTGAGACTGGATCTATTTTTTGGTCTATATATGTTTATGTTGTTCAACTTAATTTCCACTGTATTTTATTTATAAATTTCTTCCTATTTTTATCATCGTGGCACCTATAAAATACAGTCACATATATAGATGGCCATAAGAAAAACCTTTTTGCCTCCTAAATGAAATCTTCAGTGCAAAAATATTGAAAACGTAAGTATATTTATCCATAAAAATCTTATGTATTCTTTCATTCTAAATTGATCATTATAACAAAGAATAATATCTTTACCGATGATAATTTATGATGGTGACGACGTCAAATCAAGCAGACCTTCATTATGGTGTTAGTAACAATGACTAAGTCATCACCTAAGTCACACATTTTGATCGATCATAAAATAAATTAATTAACAAGCTTTTGATCCATTGTCTTTTTTCATCTTCATTGATGAACAAACAGTGTTTGCAGTTATATTTAAACTAGTTTTACTATACGCATTTTGTGCGTGATCAAAGCGTGTAGCTCATTTGATAATAAATATTACAGAGAAAAATTAAATTTAATTATGAACTTATAATGAAGTAAATAATACACTAATTTTGATAAATTATTTATTTATAAACGTCCTATATATAGAGAGATTCTATCACTAATTAGAAATCATGGTAAATTAAGATGTTCGTTGCGGTTGTAAGGTATTTTCTTCATTCAAATAAGGAAAAAGAGAAATCTATATCAAATAATGAAGATTTAGCAGTCTTTCTATACATTTTAAAAGTCAATATAATAAATATAATTAAATAATTATTTAAAAATAAATAGTGAAAAGACGATTTTATCTAAATAAAAGATTTTTATTGAAGGACAAAAAGTTCAAACAACATTTCTAAGGATTTTCACATTTTTAATATAGTATAGATAGATAGATAATCAAAGTACGGTAATGAAACTCACATGAATATAACCTTGAATACAATAACATACTTCTCGAGTCTAAATTCTGACACTTCTTCTCGCATCATGCACTCTCTTATTTAATAAGTTGAGCAGTTTAGGGTTGTTGTGTATGTTTCAGTTGTCTGTTTCATCTGCTTGAAGAGGCATGTAACTATAATGTGTCTACTTGATTTTACAGTGCCTATTAAAGTGTCTACTTAATTTTACTATGTCATTTCTAGTAATGATAATTTAATTATTTCTTAATCTACTTCAACTATGAAATTATAATATTGCCCCTAATAAATTATTTTCCCGTGTCTGACTATAACATGTCAGCTTAATTTCACGGTTACTATTAACGTGCCTACTTAATTTTACTATATCATTTCTATTGATTATTATGTAATTATTTCTTCAACTATGATAGTACAATAGTACACGTAATAAATTATTTTCATGTGCATGACTATAACATGTTTGCGTAATTTTACGATGACTATTAACATGTCTACTTAATTTTACTATGTCATTTTTATTAATTATTATGTAATTATTTCTTCATCTACTTCAACTATGAAATTACAATATTACTCGCAATAAATTATTTTCCTTAAAAGCAACTGCTAATTTATGTGTCTGCTTCAGATGCTTGATATTATAATATATTACCCCTAATAAATAATTTTTTCATCTACTTTAGCTATGAATAATTTAAAATATTTTAAAAAATAAATATAAATTTTGATTATCTCTCAAAATTTTATATGTGCAACAGAAATTGGAGTGGAGTAATATTTTTTATTAAATATTTACTTAAAATATTATAAATTCAAATAATCAAAAAATATATCAAAATTATTGACTCTCCAAATTTTATTTATATCACATAAATTAAGAAAGAAAAATAACATATATTGAGTCTGTGCAATGCACGACCTTGGTCACTAGTATTCTATAATATTGCCTAAATTAATTTGCCATGTTATTTAGCCATGGAAAAAGTAACTCTAAAGGGTCATTTGGTGTGATGGATAATAGAATTTAATTTTGAGATAAATTTTTAGTCATCTTTCATCTCTTGTTTGGTTGCATAGGCTTGGGATAAGTTATCCAGTATTAACAATAAATTTTAGGATAAGTTATTGTTATGCCGAAAAATGGCTTTTTGAAAAAAGAAAATTCGAAAATCAAAAATCGATTTAAACTCAATTAATTTGAGAAAATCAATTTTCGAAATTCGAAGAAAAACAGAGTCGCCACCTAATTTTAAGGATAATTAGGAAACCAATAAAACATTTAAAAAAGACCTAACAGAAAAATCTTTTTTTAAAATCCAGAGAAAGGGTTCGGGTTCACATTTCCACTTCGAGAAGGTTTTACACACTCAAAATGGCCGCTAAATGCAGTTATCCGGTGACTATGAGATTTGACTAACTTTTTGAAAAAGGTTGACTGATTTTGAAATTGATTAATTTTGAAAAGATTTGAACAGACTTAAAAAAATTAATTAGACTTAACAAAACTTGAAAAATTAACTAAGTTCAAAAATCAAACTAAAAATGATAAAAGCACATTTTTTTTTATATTTTATATTCTTTATATATTTATTTTTTTTACTTTTTATGAAAACACTTTCCTTTCAAAATAAAATAAAAATAACAGAAATAATTTCGACATGCTGGGAATTTAATTAGATTGAAACCAATAACAAAAATGTTAGCATCCAAACAAATACAAATATATATAGAAATAAAAGAAGAGAGTTGACAATTCTGGGCCTTTGTCTAATTTAAATCTTTGTTGCCACTTTTGGGCTCTTCATCCTGGATCTGTATAACAGATTTTTTCCCCTAGGAATTCGGGTTGACTCGAAGAAGATGAAGATTGGGCCACCATGGCCCAAGGAATGCAGATGATGGAGTCCAAAATGGACTTGGAGCATTGTTCATGCAAAGAAATAAAAATAATGATCAGTAAAAAACTCAAATTTATCAATGCTAACCACATAATGAGGATGGACATCTTAAGAGCATACAAATCACAATATCCATGAATCAAACCCACATTAAACTAATGATCAAGATTTCATAAAGAACCAACATTCATAATGATCAGAAAAGCAAACCTAAAGGAGATAACTGCTGAGCTACTCACTGAATCAATAATGCCTTAGATAGTGAAACAAAGGGAATCCAAACTGGTAGGCAATTGGGAAAGGGAAACATTTTAGGCAACTCAGCATATCATGAAGACAACCGACTAGTAAGCATCAATGTTTAAACAGAGTGCAGCATTCCAGATTCACCAAAAAACAAAAAAAAAAAGAAAAATAGTGTTCAAGATTTCGAAGCATAGTAATACAGAGTCCAGATTTCAACATAGTAATACCGACTTCAATAGATTTCATTATGATCCTTTTAAGACATTGGAGAGGGACCAGACCTTAAACCTCGGATTAGAGGTATTCTAACCTATTAGCATAGGACTAAGGCATAATCTATAATTACTTGAGGCAACCTGTCGTTATTAACAAGACAGCAGTAATACTTCAATAAGCTAGAAAAGCAGAAGAGTCGGCAGCAGGCAAAATCTTGTAGAGACTAAAACCAACAAACTCATTATCACGCCGACAATTATGATCATATAGACATATAACTTGTTAACATGGAATTAACCACCTAAAGTGAGCTACAACATGCCAAAACCTTAAACATCAATAAGCAAATAAGGCTCGAATATGAATTAAGACGATTATAATACCTTAAACAATTTGAGCTAGGAAAATCACATCGAAACATTGAAGCAACCAGTTAAATGGAAACAGCAAATAGAGCCAGAACTGGTGGTTCCCAAATTGAAATCATTTTTGGCCCACACATTTCAAATCTAAAGCGAA
>JAOTQR010144878.1:7163-20005 GCA_025774065.1 Solanum ossicruentum
AGTTCAATCACTAGTTCGGCAGAATTAGAAAGAGCCTTCTTAGAGCGATATTTTCCAAGTTCCAAAGCTTAAACTCAAGGACCATATCAATAACTTTGTGCAATTGCAGGGTGATTCTATTAGTACAACATGGGAGAGGTTCACCAAGTGTTTGAAATGGTTCCGGACCATAAGACTATGGATGACACCATAGTGGAAGTTTTCTATTGGACTCTTGAAGAGAATAGTCAAGCGTGTGCCGATACAATCATGGGAGGCATGTTCTTAGACCAACCATTCACAAGGATAGCGGAAAGGATGGAGCAAGTAGTGAAGACCAATAGTGCATAGTGCAAAAGGGAGAGAGCTACTATAATGTGCTCTTATGTGGTGAGTATTAGTTCAGAGCAAGAAAAAATCAATGATGAGATCATGCAACAACTTGCTCAAATTCTGGACTAATATGGACTTGGTGGTGAAGCAAACTCAAGAAAGTGTTCATGTGGTCGTCCACCAAACTCAAAGAGCGTCGATGTATAGTGAGAAATATTATGACGAAGATGCTTGCTTTGTTGGAGATCAAGCGATGGGTTTTCGGAACAATGCTCAAGGGTCTAATCCGGACTATGGGCGTCAAGGTTCTGAAAATCAAGGTCAGAACTACAACTGAGAGAGTGCATATAGAGATTGTCGTGGTGGTTATTTTGAGCGAGATAGGGTGCCAGAAGCCGAGTGGGGCCGAATAGATGGGTGTAGAAATGGTCCTTATATTCCTCCTAATCGTGAAGCCGGTTCTAGCAATTCAAGGGCGGAGGATAAATTTGATAAGTTGTTGAAGCAGGTTGATCACCAAGATAAGACTTTGAAGGGAATGAAATTGGATATCTCAAGTATCAACCAAAAGATCGAGTCTAACTTGGTGGTTATCAAGCAAATGGAACAACAATTTAGTCAAGTGTCCCTCCAATTTAATCAACGCCGAAAGAGTACTTTACCGAGCAATACGGTCCAAAACCTGAAGAATGAGGGGCATTGCATGACAGTTATGACGATAAGTGGAAAGAGTACCATTGACCCTCTAATGTCGGTGGGTGTAAATGAGGACTATGAAAGGAGTGTTGACAACAAAGTTGAAGTTGAGGAAGAAGGTTTGCCTAACAATGGGGTGAGAGGTGAAGTGGTGAACGACTAGGGAAAGAAAAAGACTATCCTATGACCTGCCCCTCCATTTTCCTAAAGGCTCAAGCAAAAGGAGGAGGATGGTATGTTCGAGCACCTCTTATTCATGTTGAAACAATTATCTATCGACATTCCCCTTATTGAAGCATTGGAGAGGATGCCCGAGTGTGCCAAGTGTATGAAAGATTTTGTGAAGAAAAAGTACATATTGAGCCAAGAGCTTACATAAGAGCTCCAACATTGTAGTGCTATTACAACCAAATGCTTAGTCCAAAAAAGGAAGGACCTCGGTGCATTTACCATCCCTTATCCCATCTGCGATGTTGATTACAAGAGCATTGTGTGATTTGGGAGCAAATATAGATTTTATGCCTCTTAACATGTTTAAAAAGCTTGGTTTGGTTTCCCTTACTCCAACATGAATGAGGTAACTAATGGTGGATAGGACAATCAAGAAGCCGTAGGGAATACTTTATGATGTGCTAGTCAAAGTAGATAATGTCACGGCCCAAGCGTAGGGCCTAGTTGTGACCGGCGAATGGGGAATCCGAAGGAACCCAAAACAAGCCTCATAGCATACCATTACACATCCTTGGTCATGAAAGTAACTAAAAATGACAATAAAAGATAAGCATAACAAGGGAAATTAGGGATAAGGGAATGAGTTAAACACTTGAATAATATAAACGAGTCAAAGCTCAATCAAAATACACAACTTGACCAACAACACCTCTAGACATAGTACTTAGCGGAAGCCAAGATAAGCAACCGAACTTAGCCTTAGAGTCATAATAGAACATAAAGAAGAATGTATCAATACATGGAAATAGGAACATAGACTAAGGTACCCGAAGTGGAAGACTCACTGACTAACATGAGTAGTATCGAACTAGCCACGCGGAGGAGGCGGATGATCAACTTGGCCTTTGGTTCCTACATGGTGATATCATGTATGCAAGAGTATCTGTTAGTACATTTGAATGTACTATGTATGTAGGATGCAGTACATTTGAATGTACTGAGTATGTAGGATGCAGTGCAACAAAAACTAGGCATCATAGTCAAAACGTGTAACAATAGGCAATAGGCATAATATAAAAATATGGAATGTATGATCAATACATAAGTAAAGCATGCTTAAGTAGCTCATGCTCATATAGTATATCATATGTGTAGAAGAGACCAAGCTAGATTTCCAAGGTACAGACCCCTCGGTTGGTTGATAATGTTTTCACCCCATCATCACAGTGGTATGGTACAAACCCCTAACATGGTTGATAATAATTACACCTTATCACCACGTTAGTTAATTACAAACCCTTCAAATGGTTGATGAGTACAAACCCCCACCTCAGTTGATGAGTACAAACCCCCACCTCGGTTAATGAGTACAAACCCCCACCTCGATTATCCGGGCTCTTGTCCCTTTGGATTGGGCATGGTCTAATGCAAACTTTATATATAGTATATCACATACATAAGCTCATTTCATCATCATATAGTCAATCATATCATATCTCATGCTTTGAACCTTCAACTCCTCAAGAAACCACATCCGGACATTTTATCAAAAACTTAGAGGGTGTGTAATGCTAGTATAAACCCATGAAATATAGAGATGAAATTATGCAGGAAAATCCATTGTAAAACCATCAATCAACATCTTGCAACACCCTCAAGCAATATACATCAAAACCCTCCTCAAATCTTATAATATATCAATGATTTATGGCTCAAAACATAGCAAAACAGTCATAATTTCACATAGTTTTAACATACTGTGCAGTGAATTTCATAATAAGCAATATCTATTTGTAAATCAACTTTAAATCATGCAATTTGAGTAAAAAGAGGCTTGGGTATCATGGGTGAAAGGAACCCATGAAAGAAACCCACATACCTTATCTTAGAGATGAACTTGATGAAGATCGGAGATAGGGACTTCAAGCTTGAAGAAGAACCTTGAGGGAAATCCTTAGTTCTGGATGAGGGTTTGAGACTTGTATCTTGAGAGAAATATAAGTATTTGAGTAAGTATTGGGAAATGTCTTGGGTGATATGAGGGTGAAATAATGCTATGTATGGGTGTTTTCTCGTGTGGGAAGGATTAGGCCCAAGACTTTAAAGTCTTAAACTGAAAATGAAAACTGGCACCAAAACAAGGCTAGTGCATGTCGCGCTATGAAAGTGCAGATGCCACTGGAATTCACACTTTCAAATTTCATAATTGCTAATCTTTCACTCTTAAATCGAGGTTAGATCCTTTTCCTCCTAGTTTTGGCCCATGAACAAGAATATGAAGTCAGATTTTTGAAATGACAAATGAATTTTGAGATATATGGAATTTTAAATTCTGGCCATTCCAAGGAACATTTTCGAGAAATTTTTTGGGGTCGTTTCAAGATCTTTCCCTTGGGAACATTTATCCCCAAATGTAAGAGATATGTACAAGACGAGAGTGATCATAAACAAGCCAACCCCCAACTAGAATGCAACATTATATTTAAAACTTTATTTTCAAAATCTCAACATAAGTGTAAAATCATCATAAACTTGCCAACTTAAACATGAATGCATATGAATGACATAAAGGGTGAAACATAAGACTTGGAATCACATGAAGAAATCAGTCATTATCTTAGGCTTGATTAGAGTGAATGGGGTACGAATATTGTTCCCATAAGACTGCTTTGGCTTCCTTGGAGACAACTTTGACTTGATGATCCTTTCAAAAGGGCCTTAATGAACACCGCATCCTCATTAATCAACTTCTCCACTCATTCATCCAACACCTCCACCGGGAACTTCCCCTAAGCCAACTTGTCCTCCATATCACCCATAATCTCAAAGAGTGTTATAGCACAAGAGTCACCAGCACGTCCCGTCAAGCTAGAAGCATGGCAAACCGAATTGAACATACCCCATACCATAGGCAATTCTCAAACTTATGCAACCTTACCAACCTCCCTCTATACTCTATAAGGACTCACAATCCTTAACTCAATTTTCAACCTTAAATATACCTAACCCACTTGGTACCATAATCACCATCTCCCGCTTAGGAGACAACCTCCACTCTATCATTCTCTCACCCAAAACTTCTAACCCTACTAAGCAGAATCAAGGCCCTGCCTAATGTAGACCTCTTAACCCAAGAAGATTTGGAACCATCAAGAATGCTACACCACAACCCTCAACATCCTTCAACCTAACTCCCTATCTACCCAACCGATGGACTCCACTAATCATCTCTTACCACCCTTACTACAATGCTAGGTTACCCATAGGAACCCTACATAAAGCACCGACCACCACATTAGCCTTACCGGTGAAAAACCTTCTTGTTACCCTCAACTCACAACTATCGTAATTAGCAAACAACCTCGCATCTCCCAAGACTTGCAACACTATCCCCAAATGTGTCACAAGCTCTAATTAAATCAATGCTCCACCACTACAGGCCACCACAAACAAGCCAGGCTACGATTTTAAGACTCTATTCATGAGACACATAAACACAACCGGTGCATCATTCAATTAACAACTCCACCAATATTCAAAATGTTCTTTCCTAATCAGAGAGGACACTTAAGGATATCACCTACCTTCATCCACACTTGGGAACAAAACCTAATCCTCAAATCAACCTTAGAGAAGTTACTAACCCATTGTAGTTAACCAAATAGATCGACTATCCCTAACTATCATATTACAACCTTACGGGTTTTACACCTATTGGAAGCATTCTAGGCAAGTAGCCCAAACTACCCCAAGGCCTCCTACCCATCAAGCTAAGTCCAACCAAGGTCACAAGACAAGACTATATGCAATGATAACATAGGAAACCCTTATGGATCTCCCCTATCCATTATAGACTTACGCAACTATCCGAGACACATACATGAGTCCTATTAGCACAAAGGAATCACACAAGAGATAGCAACTACAAGACCTATCAAAGCACCCTACTCAAAACGTTGATCACAATATTGTCCTTACTTAATGTCAACTAAGTCACAAGAGAGGCAATAAAAGATAACCTATTCACAACCTCCGATAATAGCCCTCTAAGCCCAAGAAGATCCTAATATACAATAGGTTCAAAGGTCTAGGACAATCTGTAATCACCTTCATCTTACTAGGGTCTACCTTGGTACCATCACCCGGTACCACACAACCTAAGAAGACAACCTTTTACAACACAAATCCCCATTTCTCCTATTTAGCATCTAACCTTCTTGTTTAAACTCTATAGTACTACCATCGAAAGACTCACATGCACTACCTTATTAGGGAACACAAACCATCATATCATCACAAAAACCACCCTAAGCCTATTAAGGTAGGGACTAAAGATCTTACCCATGACACTTATAGGTATAATTGGTGCACTAGTCAAACTAAAAGGCACTACCCTAAATTCAAAATATCGAAAAGGACATTCAAAGCTTCATCTATCACCAACAACAATTCTATAGACAAAACAACTTAGGTTCAACACCTCCAATTCTCACAAGATGATAAACGCAACCCCTTAGAGACCAATTGTACCTTAAGACATGAAATGGAGCTACCTCCCTAGCTAACATTTAACAACCTCCCACTCAAGGATGGGCTCATTAGGGATTCAGGATCTAACTCTATGGGTCCTACCATCCATGAATACATAACATGAAAATAACAATTTCATCCCTAGCATTGCATCAAAATCCACCATACAAACTCCAACAAACCGCAAGCGCAACCTAATGCAATACAAACCCGGATCAACACGTATGAACCTTCTAGCAACAATATACTCAACAAAAGGACAGAAACCAAAGGTCCACACAACAACTTGGGCACACAAGAAGCCCCACTGGGAACCAAAAGAATAGAGATGAAAGAGTGGCACATCGGGCCTAACAATACATGCACAAAAAAGACATGGAAACTTCAACTTACCAGTAATAGAATAGGGCACTTCATGCACTGCTTGATCCACTTGATCCACTTGATCAACATGACCACCTTGATCTAAAGGTTGACCATCAATACACTTCCCTCGAACATATCGACACTCTACTAGCTTGTGTCCCACTTCATTATATCTATAACAAGATTTGGTCTTCCTTACCACCTCCTCATCACCTCTTTTACCCCTTTTATGCTTATGAGGACACTCTTTCTTCACATGACCCATCTCTCCACAACCATAACAAGCATTAGTATCTCTCAAGCATGGGCCACATGGCATCTACCACACCTTGGGCACCTAGCATAATGCACCATAACCCTTCTATTTTTGGGACTCCGAAACTTTCCTCCAAAATAGGCCCTTTTGGCCTCACTACCCCTCCCTTTACCATTTGAAGTCTCAGGAGCACTCACTTGTTGATTGAGTTGAGCTGCCAATATTGTCAGCACTTTGGCCATCACACATAGAGCATTACGAACCTCCGCATTTGACATATCGCCATCTTGAGTAGCTTGAGACATATCCTGAAATGTAATGGTTAGGGGTTAGCAATAAGCCCTAGGGGACCTAACTCTATCACACGACATAGATCATGAAGAAGTGAAACATTTCCTAGAATACCTCATAGCCTCTTGCTCATAGTTGTAGTGCGCAACACAACTATGAATAAGACTCTAATCAATGCAGTGTGTTGAACTCTAAGGATCTATCAACCTAGTACTCTAATACCATCTTTGTCACGGCCTAAGCTAGGGCCTAGTCGTGACCGACGAATGTGAAACCCGAAGGAACCCAAACAAACCTCATAGCATACAATTACACATCCTTGGTCGCAAAAGTAATTAAAGTGACAATAAAAGATAAGCATAACAAGTGGAATTGGGACTAAGGGAATGAGTTAAACACATGAACAATATAAACGAGTCAAAGCTCAAGCAGAATACATAACTTGTCCAACAATACCTCTAGACATAGAACTTAATGGGGGCCAAGGAAAGCAACCGGGCTCACCCTCATAGACAAAATAAAACATAAAGAAGAATGTCTCAATACACAATAAGAGCAACATAGACTAAGGTCCCCGATGTGGAGGACTCACCAAATAACTTAAGTAGTACCAAACTAGCCACGTGGAGGAGGCAGATGATCAACTTAGGCTTTAGTTCCTACATGGTGATATCATGTAGGCAAGAGTATGCATTAGTACATTTGAAAGTACTAAGTATGTAGGAAGCAATGCAACAAGAATTAGGTATCATAGTCAAAATGTGTAACAATAGACAATAGGCATAATATAACAATATGGCATGTATGGTTAATGTATAAGTAAAACATGCTTAAGTAGATCACGTTCATATAGGATATCATATGTGTAGAAGAGATCAAACAAGATTTCAAAGGTAAAAACCCCTCGGTTGGTTGATGATAGTCCCCATCAACCCGGTGGTGTGGTTCAAAACCCTCACATTGTTGATGATAACCACACCTTATCACCATGGTGGTGAAGTATAAACCCCTACATGGTTGATGAGTACAAACCCCCACCTCGGTTAATGAATGCAAACCCCCACCTCGGTTATCCGGGTTCTTGTCCCCCCAGATCGGGCATGGTCTAATGCAACACTTTATATAGAGTATATCATATATATAAGCTCATTTCAACATCATAAAGTCAATCATATTATATCTCATGCTCTGGACCTTCATCTACTCAAAAAAGCACATCTAGACATTTTATCAAACAATTAGAGGGTGTGTAATGCTAGTATAAAATCATGAAATATAGAGATAAAAAAGTTTAGGGATGACCCACCAGAGAACAAGCATTTCAATAAGGAGTAGTCCCCTCAGTCGAGATAGTTTAGGAGTAAAATATTTTGCTAAGTATTTGAATGAGTATTGGGGAATGTTTTGAATGATATAGGGGTGGAAAATGGCTAAGTACAGGTACTTTCACATTTGGGAACCCTTAGGCCCTAGAAAAATCTTGGACCGCAAGGAAAACAATTGCAGACATATCGCAAAGACCAAGTTTGAGTTAGGAAGCGTTAATACATGGTCCAAAGCATGACATTAGAAATGAAGAAGTGAGACAATTCTTAAAACGCCATCATAGACTCCCACTCATAGGTATGGTAGGCAAAAAAAATTAGTTTTTTTTACTTTTTATTGGAGTGGGCACAAATATTGGAAAATCAAAAATTGAACCAAATAAAACTAATTTGATTTTTCAATTCGGTGTCGGGATGGGATAGGGGATGGATGGGGGTCGAAAAAATTTAACGCAAACTAATTTTTGGTATAGCTTTTTCCATATTGCCCATTGCGGAAAATTCCCCACCGCTGCCTCTCGTATGAGTCTGGGCCGAGTCTCAGTCCTAGTGTAGCTAATCATCTCTCAAACTGTTTCATGTCATAAATAAACTCGTACACTCAAGAAATTCATTAGACAGGCGGATTTGTTGTCTGAGGAGCCGGCTGGGAGATTTTCCTCGTCTGTCGTGTTAGTGTTAAATCTAAATTGCATATAGGAGTAATTCACTTGTGAACTATGAACATCACAAAATTTATAGTTATTCATGCATCATTAGATAGATAATTGTAGTATAAATCATAATTCATGTAATTGAATATAAACTGAGAACTTAAAAAGAATGGAGATTAATTTGAAGAAGAGCTAGAGTTGAATGATCACAAAACCCTAGATGCCAGAAATCTTGCTGAAAAATAAGTCATGGTGGCCGAATATTGATCAGAAAGTACAGGGGAAGGGAAATCTAGGTAAATTTTAGATACTTTAGGTCATATAGGGGCTTTTACCGGGTCATCTACTCCATCAACCTCATGAAGGGGTTTGTACCTCATGCGCCTATTCAAAGGGGTGGTAAACCTTGGCTTACACTACAATGGTCACTCCTTACACTCGTATTATATTCTATACAAGCATGGTTTTACTTCATGCATCATTCATACAAGCCAACCAAGGGGCCCAAGCCCCTCATGCTCATACACCAGCATCCAAGTGAGGAATTTCATGAGGATGAATCCACCAAAATTCTATGGGTCAAAGGTGGATAAGGATCCTCAAGAGTTCATTTATGAGGTCTACAAGGTATTTGGCATCACGGGTGTTAGATCGGAGGAGAAAATGGAGCTGGCGGCCTACCAGCTCAAATGAGTAATACAAATATGGTTTAATCAATTGAAGGAGGAGAAGGGAATCAATAAGTGGTGTTTTGGGAGTAGTTCAAGGCATCTTTTCTTAATCAGTTCTTCCCTCTTGAGCTTAGGGAGGCCAAGATGGTGAAGTTTATGAATTTGAGACAAGGGTCTATGAGTGTGAGGGAGTATGCCCTCAAGTTCAATCAACTCTCTAAACACGCTCCCAATTTGGTTGCCGACCCAAGGTGTAGAATGAACAAGTTCGTGATGGGTATATCCAATTTGGTGAGTGAGGAGTGTCAGTCCGCTATGTTGATTAGTGCATGCATACTATGCCTCTATCGATTGTAGAACACATAGAGTCAAATTCCAATTCCCAAATGAACCCTTCCTTGAGTGGGAGTGTCATGGCCCAAGCCTAGGTCCTAGACGTGACACAGCATGTGGGGAATCCAAAGGGACCCCAAGCAAGCCTCTTAACATATCACTACACATCCTTGGTCGCGAAAGCAATAAAATACAACAAGAGATAGAAAATAGGAACAAACGGGGCTAAGGGACAATTTTTATATCATAAATATCAAGAGTCAAGAGAGAATCAAAGCTCATAGCATAATACAAACATGTCCAACAACACCTCTAAAACTTAGATACTTAGAAGGGGCCAAGACAAGCTATCAGGATCACCCTCATAGTCAACATATACATAAACGACATATAGTCTTCGAACATAGTATGAGATCATAAGAATCATCCCTGAAATGGAGGACTCACCAAAGAGCTTGAGAGATGTCGTACTAAATACGTGGAGGAGGAGGATCAAGTGGGGCTCCGGTTCTTACATGGTAGCATCGTGTAGGCATAGAGTATGCGCTAGTATGTTTTGATGTACTAAGTATGTAGGATGCAATGCAACAAGAGACAAGCATCATAACCAAAATATATAATAGTGAGCAATGGATAACATATTATCAATATGGCATACATGATTAATGCTCAAGTAAAACATGCTTACATACGATATAATACAAGGTGTAAGAAGAGATCGACATAAAAAACCTATAGGCTACCAAGGTACAAACCCCTTGGTTGGTTGGTGGATTGTCTCACCCTACCACCCTGGGTGACCGAGGTACAAACCCCCCGACATGGTTATCAAGGCACGAACCCCTTTATCGGTTGTTGGATGCTCATACCCTACCACCATTGGTGATTGAGGTACTAAACCCTCAACCCGGTTATCAAGGTACTAGCCCCTTAATTGACTATCAAGGTACAAACCCCTCGATATGGTTACCCAAGCTCTTGTCCCCCCGAGTCGGTCATGGTTACATTCAAACACTATATAGGAGAATATCATATGAACATACATTCCTTCGATCATCATAAAGTCATGCAACTCATAATACATGTATTAGGTCTTCCATTCCTTAAGAAACTACAACCAGACATTTTATCAAACACTTGGCGGGTGTGTAGTGCTAGTATTAAACCATGCAATTTAAGAGTGTAATCATGCTAGAAAATTCCATGTAAAACCATCAATAAATATTTGGTAACACCCTCAAACAATATACATCAAAACTCTTCATCAAATCTCACAATAGAGCTTAGATTCATGGCTCAAAACATGCTAAAACAACCATAATTTCATGAAACCCCAACATAGTGTGCAGAAAATTCATAATAAGTAAGACCCATGAGTAAATCAACTTTAAATCATACAATTTAGGTAAAAGGAAGCTTGGGTATCATTGGTGAAAGGAACCAATGAAAGAAACCCACGTACCTTAGCTTTGGAGAATAGCTTGATGAAGATTGGAGATGGAGACTTGAAGCTTGCATGAGAACCTTAGAATCCGGATGAGTTTTGATACTTGAAATTTGGAGATGAAATATTGTCTAAGTGTTTGAGTGAGTATTGGGGAATGTTTTGAATGATATGAAGGTGAAATAAGGCTAAGTGTAGGTATTTTCACATTTGGGAACACTTAAGCCCAAGACTACAAAGCCTTGGACCGGACTAAAAAAAATACACAAGAATTAGTTGTTAGCGCAGCCTACCAAGAACGCATAGACCATATAGGAAATCACATTTTGCGATTTTCAAATTTTAATATGGTTGCTCTTAAATTAGGGTTAAACCCATTTCTCAATCAATTTGACCCCCTGAACAAGAATATGAAGTCGAATTTTTGATATCACACATTGATTTTCAGATATATGATAATTACGATTCCAGGCACTTCCGAGGCACATTTTTAGGCACTATTTTGGGTCATTTCAATATCTCCCCCTTGGGAATATTTGTCCTCGAATGTCAAAGAAACATATATGAGTAGAGTAATCATGAAGAAATTAGCACCAAAAAGAATGCAACAACATACGTAAATCACCATTTTAAAAATCTCAACATAAGTGTAAGATCACCATGAACTTTGTCAATATGAACATGAATGCATGCCAATCAGTTAGGGGCTGGAACATGAGACATGAAATAACATAAAAGTCTTAGACTCAGTACCATAGACTTGAATAGGATGGAAAAGATAGGGGTACCACTTCTGCAATATCCGCTTCGACCTCCCAAGAAGCACTTTTGACTTATTTGTTCCCCCAAAGACCTTAACGGAAGCGACATTCTTGTTCCTCAATCTCTTCACTTTCCTATCCATGATCTCTACTAGAACCCCTTCATATATCAATCTATATTAAGTTTCCCCAAAAACATCAAGAGGAATAATGGCATTAGGATCACCCACACACTTCCTCAACATAGATATGTGAAAGATTAGATCAACCAATTCTATTTCACAAGGCAAATCCAACTTGTAGGACACCTTACGAATCCTACTCATCACCCTATAAGGACCAACATATCTAGGACTTAAGTTACCCTTCTTACTAAAATGAACTACACCCTTCATGGGTGACACCTTCAAATAAACCAATCACCAACTTTAAATTCAATCTCCTTATTTCTCACATCGGCATAAGACTTTTGGCGACTTTTGTGCTGCTTTCTACCTTTCTCTAACCATCCTTTCCTTCTCTATAGAATCCACAGCCAGATCCGGACCCAATAAAGCCATCTCTCCAAACCTCAAACCACCCATCTAGGGATCTACAACGTCTATAATAGAGAGCCTCAAAAGGAGCCATTTCGATGCTAGAATGATAGTTATTGTTATATTCAAACTCAATTAATGGAAGATGGTCATTCCAACTACCCTTAAGCTTCAATCACAAGCCCTAAGCATGTCCTCAAGTGTTTGGATAGTTCTTTCAGCTCGGCTATCCGTTTCAGGGTGAAAGGTCGTACTAAGCTTTACCTTGGTCCCAAGACCTATTTGGAAGGACCTCCAAAAGTGTGAAGTGAATTGTGCACCACGATCTGATATGATGGACAAAGGAAACCCATTCAATCTTACCAAGTCATAAATGTACAATCTAGCATAATCTTTAGCCCTATAAGTAGTCTTAACCAGTAGAAAGTGAGCCAATTTTTTCATCCTATCAGCCATAACCCAAATGGAATCAAAACCCTTTCTAGTCTTGGGAAACC
>JAOTQR010144889.1:0-20005 GCA_025774065.1 Solanum ossicruentum
GTTAGTCACTAAAACAAAGGAAACTCTGCCGGATTTTCTGTAGAATTGTTCAGGTGTGTTTGTATCAATAATAGTGCGTAATTGGCACTAGTCACGGTCCCGGGGTCGGGCTGTGACATTATTCTTAAAAGTATCTCAAAAATTTTCATATCTTAAGGTGGACAAAAGTTGTTTCTTTGCAATTTAAGTTGTCCTTTTTGCGGGCTTATCCTTATAAGAACCTCTAAATTTCCATTCCTTAAGGTGGACAAAATTTGTCACTTTGCACCTTAAACTGGCCTTTTCATAGGCTTATCCTTAAAAGACTTTCTAAATTCCCATTCCTTAAGGTGGACAAAATTTGTCCCTTTGCACCTTAAGCTGACCCTTTTGTGGGTTTTTCTTTAAAAGGGTCTCTAAATTTTCATGCTTCAAGGTGGACAAAAACTATCCCTTTTCACCTTAAGATCGCCTCTTTACAAGCATTTGAGAATGATAAAGCTTCGAAGTGATGATCTCAAGGCGGGGACGTTAAACGCATCCCTTCACGCCTTATGTATGAGCATTTGGAATATTGTAAAGCTTCAAATTAGTGATTTCAAGGCAGGGACGTTAAGTACATCCCTCACGCGTTATGTTTGAGCATTTGGAGTATTATAAAGCCTCAAATTGATGATCTTAAGGCAGGGACGTTAAACACATCCCTGTACACCTCGGGATCAAATTCTTGCATTGTGTAGCATCCGTCAAACACAAATATTTCTTCCTTTGACCTACAAAAGAGATGAACAAAAAAAGAAATGAAAAAAAATCATACCTCAACAAAGACTTCTGGGGTTGGACTAAAGTTTTGATTGAAAAATATGAAGAACCACATCCCTATTTATATGGTGTTGTCCAAAAAGAAAAAGAAAGAACAAAAGAAGGAAAAAAAAGGAAAAAGTGTGGTGTAGAAAAAACAAGGAAAAGAAAACAAGGAGGAAAGAAAGAAAGAATCTTTTCCGAAACTGCCAAAAGAAAAGGAATTCCTATTTTGGAAGACACGCAACAGAAAAATAAAAATGAAATTTTGAGGCTTTATGGAAAGTAAAAAAAAAAGAAAAAAGAAAAAAATGCATTTAATGCCAAATTAAGAAAAAAAGGGAAGAACTCCTTTAAGTTGTAAAATTTTCCTTATGTGACAATTAAGTAATTTTTGTCACACATAAATATTCATAAATCCTTCAAGTCTAGTCTTCAAAAGGTAAAGATGAAGTCTTTATAAGACTTGAAGCATGGGAGATTCATAATCATCTAAAGTTTGTTAAATATAAATTTTAAAATGAGTAGAATTATATTAAATTCATGACAATATTACTCCAAATAAATGTTATGGATTAATATAATTGGGTTAATTATTTAAGTCTAATAAATACGAATCTAATTAAAATACAAGTTAATTGTTTGGGCTACAATAAATGAGCCCCATTTAATAAACACAATATCATTTCATCCTAGAGGCCTATCTTGGTGCCACGTGTCAAATGATGTGGCACACCAAGTCTAACAAAGAAGACAATAAAATCATGTCATATATCAAAATGATAAGCAAACTTCACTAAAGCCCAATATGTCATGTCACTTAAATCTGATTGGCTACAGGGAAGTCTTTCCTATGATAATTCCTCTATTATACAACCATAAATAGGGGTGTATAATTCAAAAAAGGACATCAATAATTCTAACAAAAAGCTAGAGAATTCAAACATTCAAGCATTCAAGTTCAAGAACAGGCTTAAAAGCCCTTGGATTCAAGAATGAATTCAAGTTTCAAAATCATGATCAAGAGCAACCTCAAGGTTCAAGAACAAATTTCAAATTCAAGATCAACCTCAACAGACCTTGAATTTATACTTGAAAAGGCAAATCAGAGTATTTATAGAGATTGTAACACTCACATATTGAAATCAAATATCACAAATAATTGTGATATTTTTGTTCTTGATTATTATTTTCTCGACACGAATTTTATTGTCTGTAGTCGCGACAAAATATTCCTTCACACTAAATAGAGAAGTCACAACTGTTTGGAAAAGTCTCAACCCTTCGTAAAATTCATAATTTATCAAAAAGATCACAACATTTTTAAGAAGTCATAATTTTTTGAAAAAGTCCAAACTCATCAAAAAAGTAACAAAGCTTTTGAAAAAGTCACAACTTTTCGAAAAAGTAACTAGCCATCAATAAGAAAAGGTGTCTATTTTTAATATAATATAAATAAAATATAGAAGATATGCTGGAAATTATTTTGACATAAGTGTCAAAAATACATCGAAACTATCTTCTTCTTTTTGAATTTCATACCTAAGCTATTGGTAGCGTAAGTTTCATACCCAAACTATCACTTATTAGTTTGAGAAACACACCTCACTGATGTGTGATATATACACTCTCTCTCTTATTAAAAAAAAAATTTCACATGGCACGTCACATGCATAAAATATTTCAACTTGACAAAAATTAAATAAACTACTGATATTAGTTAAAAGTTAAAGAATAAAGTATTAATATGCTCTCATAAAAATATTATTTTTTAAAAAAATAAAATTTAAAATATTATTTTCACCTACTCCCCCCACCTCCCAATAGTCCCTGCCCTTTTATTTTATATTTTTTCAATCTATTTTATAAAATACTTTTGAAACTTTCAATTTTACCCCTCTGTCACGACCCAAGCCTAGGGCCTAAACATGAAACGACGAATGGGAACCCGAGGGGATCCCCAAACATGCCTCTTAAGTATGCATAGCACATAATTGGTTTTGGGGAAGCAATAAAAGATAAATAAGCACATAATTTCTAAGGGAAACGGGGCTTTGGACTCATACTATGGGGATATTATAGGGAAGAGGATAAACATGAATCATATAGCAAATAAGTCTAAGGGATGGGTAAATATGACTCATGCTATGGGGGCATTTAGGGACTTAGGACTTCCACCTTGTCAATATAGCAAACATTCACCACAAAAGGGAATAAGGGACTAAGGGAAAGCTCCAACAATACATAGACATAATAAGATTCGAGATCATAGCATACAACCCATGTATCCAATAACACCTCTAACTACGAATGGGGCGAGGCCCCGAGACATCTCCCAGGCTCACCCTCAAAGATAGTATTTGAAAATATAATAGCCCAAATAAAAGCATGAAAGTAAACGGATGTCATCCTCGGAGTGGAGGACTCACCAATAGCAATCTTCGAACAAATTGTCTAGCGACGAAGAGAAGGATGATTAGGAGCTCCGGTCTCTACATGGTTAGATCATGTAGGCGAAAAGTATGAGTTAGTACTTGGAATGTACTAAGTATGCGTGGTGTATTGCAACAAGGAACATAAATGTCAAGACCTGGACCTAGGGTCTAGGAGTGAAACGGTGAATGGGAACCTGAGAGTCCCCAAACAAGCCTCAAAGTACCAAAATTCACATCATCGGTTGGAAGTGCATTCAAAAGTAAACACATAGTTCTAAGGGATGAAAAAGTAGGACTCATGCTATGGGAACATCTTAGGGAAAGAGATTAACATAGATCCACATAACACGTAGCACATAAGAATAAAGGGTAGGTAAGTAGGACTCACGCTATGGGGATAATTCGGGACTTAGGATCTTTCCATCCTATCATATAATCAGACCATAAGTCTCATAACTAAATCACATAATGATAGCCAAAAGTTAACTAAGCCATAACATAAACTTCAACCATAACACTTAATATATAAGTAAAAGAGTTTACAAGATGTCCAACAATGCCTCTAACTTAAGATAGGTCAGGGGGCAAGATATACCCCGGGCTCACCCTCAAAGTAAGTAAAAGAGATAAAGGGCAACATAGGTAGAAGGATAGTGGGTTGTCCTTGGAAGATAGGACTCATAACTACAAGCAAACTTAAGATCAGAGCTAAGCATCGAATAGTGGATGATCAAAGTCCTCAGCCCCTACATAGTGAGATCATGTAGGCAAAAGTATAGTTAGTATATTTGAATGTACTAAGTATGTGGAATGGAATGTATGTAACTCATCAACCTGCACTTCAATGTTATTTGACAAGGGTGCATAATATAGAAAGAGATATATAGCAAGGAACATAATATAACAAGATGCCATGAAATTCATGATGCATGAAATGCAAATGATGCTCATATGTATAGTGGGTATGTGACCTCAACCAACATGAGTAAGAACAAGCGGGCTATTACTTAGAATCCCAATGAACTCCCATCATCGGCAAAGAGGTGGTCTAGTTGTCAAAGTTAAACCATACTTCACCTCACAGGAAACCCCATTTTGTATGAATCAACCTTCCTTAAGGGCAACCCCATTTCGGATAGGATTTTCACATAAAACATATCATATCACATCATTTGTTCTCCTTACAGGAAACCTATTTCGGAGGAAACTTTTCTTATAGCCAAACTCATTTCGGAAAGGAACCTATGCTAGTCATATAGTTCAAGGAAAGAGAGAGAACCCCCAATCCATCGGTGCTAAGTCGTCATTCCAGGAGAATACATATGCGAATATATATATATATACATGCTTTCCAAAGAGATGTTAGTCATTTCAAAATATTTCAATGCGCATTTAGGATCAAAAGCCGAACATATTTCTCTTACATTCATAATTGGGCTCAAATGTCAGAACATAACTTATAGTCATAATACAAGCATAGGAATAGCCCATACTATACAAAATGGTGCAAACACGTAGAATGCGCAAAGATCCGTAATTAATAGACATATATGTGATCACATTTTTGTCATAACCAATATCTTATCAAAATCATATCATAATACATAATAGGGATTAACCCACTTCATAAATTCCATAAATATCTCATGTCACGAATGCAAATGCCATAAATGATGTTATGAAAACATGAGTAATGAAGATTCAATCTAAAATCAATAATATAATATGAAATTCAAATGAAAACTTCATTAAATCCACATTTAAAATCATAATATAATCACCCATGCATAAACAAGACTTAAAAAGGGACATGCATATTCATGTTTTCTTAAACACTATGTAAATCACCATTTTATAATTTAAATCAAATTAAAATCAGTAAATAATTATAACTCATACATTATTTGAATTTAAGAAATCATAATATTCAAAACCCCAAATTTAAAGTGAGCAAAATTCATGTAAAGTGCTACAAAAGTTTTCGGTCTCTTTGGTTGAAAGGACCAAAGATCAAACCCATATACCTAAACCCAATGAAGAATTCCCAAGAGAATTTTGGAGAAGATTTGAATTAGTTTTGAAGCCCAAGCTTGAATTCCCACAAGTGTGCTTGAGAGGAGTTTTTGAGTGAGTGTAAGATGAGAGAATGAGTTTAAATAATTTGAATAGGGTTTTAGGTTATTAGAAAACCTTAAGATAGCATAGGAAGTCCCAAAAAGATATTACAAAAAATTAAGTTTACGAAAATGCCATTAATGAAATGGATGGAAAAATTGTCCGTCGACACTACACTTGAGGCTACACGGCCCGTGTGGCACTTCACGGTTCGTGTAGAGTGCCCGTGAACCAACACTTAGATAAAATTTTGAAAGTTGGAACCATGACATGACACTTAGAAAACTTTTGGCAACGTTCACCTATACGGAGACCTTCAAGGGCTTTGTGATGTCACACGGTGCGTACGAGTGCCCATGAGGCTATACTTGGATATTTTCGCAGAAAGTTAGGAGACGGTGATTGATACTTAGAAACATTTTACTCCGAAAGCTCCACGGAGCCTCACAGCCCATAAGACATCACACGATCTGTGTAAGGGGCCGTGTGATCTCACTTAGCCCCAAATGGTGGGGTTTCAAGCTCAAGCCACCACACAACTCCTCCACATGGTCCATGAAGTGTCAAACGGCCAGTGTGGCGTACCAGTGTGGCGTGCCTTAGCTTGTAACTCCACCTGAAGGGCCGACACCCAAAATTAAGGCCAAGTATTGCCTCACTGGAGGCCACACGGCTCGTGTGACCTCACACTAGCCATGTGGTTTCCCTTAAGAAGACACTTGGTCCAAATTTTGTTCGAAGTGAAATTTTCAAGCCCCAATGAAGTCGTACAACACCCGGGTCATTACAATAAGCCATAATAATCAAGATACACAAGTATAATCAATAGACATAAGCTCAATATGACATGTATAATCAATGCTTAAGTTAAAACATGTATGAAGATAGTCAAACTTGCATTATATATCATACATATGTGGCAGAGACCCTAACCAACATATAAGGCCAAGTGAGCTACTACTTAGAATCTCGATGTTCACTCCACACCGAATGAAGGAGAGGTCTACTTGCTAAGGTAAACTAAGCATGACCCCACAAAATGGGAAACTTGTCCTAGATGGATCCACTAGTAAAAGCCCATTTAGGAAAATAATATAAACCTATGGTGGTATATAGTTAAGAGACCAAAACTTTATATAAAGACCCCAGGGAGATAATGTAACACCCCTTAAATTTGGATGAGTATGTTCAGATGATGTTTAGGTGATAATGAGAAATCTGAGAAAAAGCTGCAGCAGAGGGTCTATGAGAACCTCTATGACTCATACCAGATTTATGACTCGTAGAGGAGCTTTCGTATAGAACTACAACAATTCAGACTAAAGGGTCATCTTTTCTACGAGAAGCAGTTACGACCCGTATAGGAGACTATGACTCATACTGGATGGTTTCATGGTTGGTTCTAGTGTTTCATGTTTCAGGTCCCTTATAGCTACGAGGGGTCAGTTACGACTCGTAGTGAGGACTACGAGTCGTACTCGGGGTTTTGTAGGCCCTTCTGACTGAGTGAATAAGGGGATTTTTTTCCACTCCGACCCATTTCCCATTAAATCCTACATGGTTTTTGGTTTGTATAAAGCCCTAAAAGTGAACCCTAGGCCATTCATATTCATTCTACCCTTGAGGGTTTTCTTGAGAGAAAACAGAAGAAGAGGAGGAAGCTAGGGTTTTGCAATCCAAGAGCAAGAGTTGGTTAAGGATCAATTATTCTTTGATTTCCAGGTATGTAAGGCTTACTAAAGTATGGAAGCTTTCATTCACACGCCCCTTCATCTTTTGGAGTCAATATTTTAGGGAAAAGAGTTGAGATTTTGAGAAACTTTACTATTTATATATAGAAATCCTTGTATCTATCTTGAGGTCTTGTTAAACTACATGAGGTAATCTTTTGCATTGCATGGGTATTCTAATATGAGATTTGTACATATGTTTTCATCCTTGATAGCCCTAAATTGCATGTCTTCATTCAAACCTTATGCATAAATTGAGCATGTTGGATTGACTAATTCTTATAACATGCTACATTTGAGTCACATATATTAATACACATGACTATCTAGTATACATTATATGAGGAGTCCATTTAAGTGATTCTAAATGACCGTTTGAGTCTGTGTTAAGTCAGTTGATTGCATTGATTGATTAAGTTATTGAGCATTGCGATGAGATGAGATGCCCCAAAGGGGTTGAGTTTGAGTTCTTGATTGAGCATTGAGTTATGAGTTGAGGATGAGTTGAATGATGAGTTAAACATGTTTTAGTCTTGGGAGGAGTATTAAGCACTGAGTTGGGTGATTAAGGAGAACCTCAAAACTAAGTTTCCTAGCATAGGATAGTCGTTTTAGCATAATACTGGCGACTCTTGTCCCGCAAGTGGACATCTCTCAGGATCCAAGGGAGCGAGGTTGAGGTTGATAGCCCTTTTCCGTGGAAAGTTAAGGGCAGGAGTGGCAATGATGCCGATTCGTTGTGCATCACCTAATTAAAGATGGTGGGAGAAGGTATGTTGGTTATAGAAACTCCCACGAAACATTGGGTTGAGCATGAGGTTTCAAACTGAGTATATTTTACTAAGCCTATTTTAAAAGCATAATTTTGCTATAACACTTGCATAAACTGTTTTGAGTATGAGTTGTTGAGTAGAGGTGAGTGAGTCAAGATTAACTTTTCTTGAGCTATTTTACATACCACTGTATTCTATGTGCTGACATCCATTTTGGCTCTGCATCATTTTATGATGCAGATACAACTGATAGAGGATCTCAGCATGCACACCGTTGAGGCTCGGATTCAGTACATTGTTAGAGTTGGTGACCCCTCCTTGTTCTTCGGAGGAACCCTTGTTTATGATCTTGATTTAGTCTATCTTTTATTTTATTCAAGTTGGTGTTCATGGTCTATCATGACACCATCTAGATTGCTGAGTAGAGGCTTCGTAGACTATGAGAATAACGTATGGAGTTGATGTGTCTAAACTTATTTCTACTTTGAAAACTATGATATATTAGAGAAATGCATTTTATTTTCATATGAGGTTCGCTTTCACTGAGAACTATTCTTCCGTTGTTGAGTATGATGTGACATGAGGCCAAGTGATTCACTAGGGGACTAGCAATAGTCTCTGAGTGCCGATGACGTTAAGGGTTGATAAATATCAAAACAAGAAAGAAAGGGAAAAGGGAACAAAATAAAAGGGTATGTAGATTAAATTTAAACTATTGAAATTATGAGCAACAAAGGACTAAAACCTTCACCTCCCAATTGATTTCAACAACCCAAATAAAACCCTAGAAAGTCAATTGAAAAAAACCAAGAACCACAAATAGGTAACACTTCAATTAATCAAGCCAACAAGTCAACTAACAATTCTAAGAATTCACCCTAATTACTCACTGATTACTCACTAAAAAGACACTACAATTTGAGAATTCAATATTCAACATAGTTTAAGTCTTCCAAATGATAAAATAAGACTATATATACTAATTGTTGGCTACCTGAACTCTCACCTTATTGGTAAGGATTCGATTCCCATATTGTAATCGCCTCGCTATTTGCCTCTTCCCCTACCTCGAATTTTATTTGAAAAAATTTAAATAAAAAAAGATATTTTCTTTATAGTTTTACCCTTAATGAGTAAGGGCGTTGTTTGGTCTCCTTCTTTTCAAATCCTTGAATTCAAGTAGTAGCTATTTGTACACATGGCCTCTTTTCTTCCTTCTTCTCACCTTGACAGACCTTCCACACATTGTAAGCTTTTCTTTGGTGACCCTCAAGCTCCTCCAATGCTTCTTCTTTCACCAACATTTCTTGTAGGTCTTGAAGATCTTTTGCTTGACTCCTTGTGAATGGTCTTGAGGAGTACATGCCACTCATATTGGTGCCATCTCTACTTTTCATGTTATCATCCTTCCCTTCTTGAAAAGGATTCATTCTCAAATCTAAAGATTGACCTACAACACAAGGAGATAAATCACTAACATTAAAAACATTATAGACATTATACTCACTTGGCAAGTCAATCATGTAGGCATTGTCATTGATTCTCTTGAGTACTTTGAAACATCCATCGCTTCTTGGGCTTAGCTTTCCTTTTCGAACATGTGGAAACCTCTCTACCCACACCCAATCAATTGGGTTGAAGATCACTTCCTTTCTCCCCCAATTCTTTCATATAGCCATCTTAGAATTGTTCTTTACAAGGCCTCTTTAACTTTGGCATGAATGCACATCATCTCCTTTGCCCTTTGCTTGGCATCTAGGTTCAAAAAATATTAAATAGATAATGGAGTCATGGTTAGAGGAAACAAAGGTTTAAAGCCATAACATGCGTTAAATGGTGACATTCCAATAGAGGAGTGGAAAGAATGATTGTACGCAAATTCAATCAAGGTTAAATGGTCTTCCCAAGTAGTTGGTATTCCTCTAATCATGCACCGAAGCACACTTCCAAGAGTCCTATTGACTACTTCAGTTTGTCCATCTGTTTGAGGGTGGCAAGAAGTAGAGAACATAAGTTTGATACCAAGTGCACCCCATAGACTCTTCCAAAAGTGACTAAGAATTTTGGAATCACTATCACTAACAATGGTTTGAGGGAATCCATACAATTGAAGAGCATTGATGACAAATAAAGATGCTACATGGGATGCATCATCACATTTATGGAATGGAATAAAATGAGTCATTTTAGAAAATCTATCCACTACCACAAATATGCTATCATGTCATTTTGTAGTCCTAGGAAGACCTAACACAAAATCCATAGAGATATCTATCCATTGGCCACTAAGAGTAGGGAGAGGTGGTATACTTACCTTGTGGAATCATTTTAGAAGTCAAGGTAGTCACCAACATGCACCTTCTTGATAGGGCGTCCGCTACTACATTTTTCTTGCCTGGATTGTCATATTCCAGCAAAAGAGAAGAAACAATATTAGGAAAAGTTCTAGAATTTTGGTTAGCATGCAACACAAGATGGGTGTTGACAAGGCATTCGGAACTTCCACCATCCACCTTTGTTTCAGCCACCTTTATTTTCTTTCGAAGCTCTTTCATATCCCGATAATTCTTACTCAGTGATAGGTGCAAGAACATACTTTCTACCCTCAATCACAAAAGTCTATTTGTTGGATTTTCTTTGGTGCACAACATCCCTATCAAATTTCTGTGGTCTCCCCAACGAGAGATGACATGCCAACATGGGTACAACAACACAAGTCAATTCATCATTGTACTTACCCACACTAAATTGAATGCTTGCTTGTTTGAGGACCCTCATTTTCTCCACTCTCATTGAGCCATTATAGCTTGTAAGGGTTGGTATGGTTTGTTGTTGGAATTCACATGCGTTCCACCAAAGAGATACTCACCACATTAGTGTAACTTCCACTATCAATGATTAAAGAACACACTTTTTCTTGAATTTTGCACCATGAAATAGATTCTCCCTTTGATCAAGCTCTTCTTTGGCAAGGGCTCCTATAATTCTTCTGACAACATATGAAAGATTGGAATTCAACGTCAAGTCTTCATCGTTATTAAGCAAAGATTTTCCTTTCTCCATAAAGCAAGCAATTTACCCTATTATCTAGCATTTCTTCTTCATTTCCCATCCTATCTCCTCTATTCCCCACTCTATCTCCCTTATACCAATAATCTCGGCGTTCCATGTGATGATCCCACCCCAAGTCTCGAGGTTGGACTCCTTCCCTTTGTACTCCATAGGTATCCGTACCCCTATGCTCCCAAAAAACATCATTGTTCAGATATCCATGGATCTCATCATAGAGGGGATTTTGGTATTGTTAGGCTTGGTAGGGAATTTGTGGAAAATTTGGTTGAGATGATGTAACTTGTCATGGATGGTTTGGATTGTAGTTCATTTGGAAAGTGGGGTTTTGGTAGCTTTGTGTTCGACTTTGTGGAGGAAAACATAGATTATGGGCTTGTCTTGGGGGTAATGGGGGTGGAATGTATCAATTCCCTCCTTATCTCCTCATTTTCGAGATGAATTTCTTTCCCTCAATTCATATTCTCCACCCGTACCAACCTTTCCTCCATACCTCCCATCCTTCCATTTATTTCGCTATTTGTTTGGTGAAGTAAGCAAGAGTTTTCATGATGTTCTTTGAACCTTCCCCAATTGGATTTGTATTAGACATGATACCTACAATATTCAACAAACAAGATTAGTAGCAAAAGCCTCACGTCACTCGTATGTAACTCTTTAAGCACCTTCTATGGGGTCGTCTTAAAATTGATAGTGAACTAGCTCCACTCAATCAATTCAAGAGTGGATTCTTATGAATCTTGAAAGAAGGATGACTCAGAAAAATCTTAGGAACATGAATTAAAGCAAAAAATAGAAGAAAGAGGCACAAGAAAAATCAAATTGAAAAAAAACTAAGTAACAAAAGTAGAAGAAATTACTTGTTGTTACCTAATTTGAAGAATCAAAGAGATGATTTAATGTTTAGAAACTAGTTAACATGTAATTGCTGATGTCAATTAGTTGTTAAATAGTTGAGGAATGAAAGAAAAATGAGTGACAAGGAAGAAGAATTGAGTTCGGACACTTAGAAAATGGTTTGAAGCCTTAAGATTTTTATGACTTGAAAGAGATTTGATTTGATGATTAAAACTAGTTAACAAGTATATAAAGATATTAATTGCTTGCTAAATAGTTGGATAATCGAAGCACAAAAGTTTAAAAAAAAGAATCATGTCATTTGGACACTTACAAAAATTGTTATGTATAAAAAACCTCCCATACTTAGAAAATTTTTGGGGTATAAAAAGTCTGCAGAATTTACTCTCTAAAACTGCAGCACACACGCCATGCAGCAAATATGGATTGTCCCTGGGCGCTGATTGGGCCTTGACTGGGTGCTGATTGGGCATTGATGTGGAAATATTTTTTTTTAATTTAAAAAAAATAATTTCTTTTTTGATTTGTTTTTTTAAATTTCCACCGAGGACCAACAAACACTTTTGACCAACTTTAACTTGAGAAAAGTAGATCAAATGTGCCTTTTGGCCTTCTTTTTCTTCAAGAACACACACTAAATCCCAACACCTTCAAATCAACTCGAAATTGGCTCAAAATTTAGGATTAGCTTCCCCTTGATATAGAGAACAAACCCCAATGATCATTAACCTTCAATTTCTTTTCAATCAAAGAACCCACTTTCAAATTTTAAAAAGTTTGAATGTTCAAAACCTTTCAATGGTGACTTCACTTCTACAACTCCAAATTAAATGAAATTTGAGATTTAGAATAGGAAAACACTAAGAAACAAGAATCTAGTGTCAAAAAACAAGAAATCGAATAAAAAATGTTTAGGTTTTTTTGGGGGGGATTTTGAATTTTTGAGTGGATTAAAATTTCAACACTTTTAGATTTATGAAAACAGACCTATACTGACGCTCTGATACCAAACGATAAAGATCAAACATGAAAAAAGGGAAAAGGGAACAAAATAAAAGGATATGTGGATTAACTTCAAACTATTGAAATTATGGACAATAAGGGACTAAAATCCTTACCTCCCAATTGATTTCAACAACCTAAATAAAACCCTAGAAAGACAATTGAAGGAAACCAAGAACCACAAATAGTAAACACTTCAATTAATCAAGCCAACAAGTCACCTAACAATTCTAAGAGTTCACCCTTATTACTCACTAAGAAGACACTACAATTTGAGAATTCAATATTCAACATAGTCTAAGTCTACCAAATGATAAAATAATACTATTTATACTAAGTACATAAAATAAATATTTTCTTTACAATTTTACTCTTAATGAGTAAGGGTCTTGTTTGATTGCCTTCTTTTTAAATCCTTGAATTCAAGTAGTAGCCATTGCACATAGCCTCTTTTCTTCCTTCTTCTCACCTTGATAGACCTTCCACACATTGTAAGCTTTTCTTTGGTGACCCTCAAGCTCCTCTAATGCTTCCTTTTTCATGAACATTGCTTGTAGGTCTTGGAGATTTTTTGCTTGACTCCGTGAGAATGGTCTTGAGGAGTACATTCCACTCATGTTGGTGCTATCTCTATTTTTCATGTTATCAAGGGCACCCTTCCGGGGCTTGACATCAAGACCCCACCTTAAGCCTCTTTTGGTGATAAGTTTAATCCCACGGAATACTTGAAATATTCATAAAGTTAATCATAACTTGAATAACTCGTATAAACCTAATAACAAGGCATGAGTAGCTTATTCAAATACTTGACCCTTACACATGGCGTATACCTTGTACTTGAGAGTAAAAACAATGCATAAACTTGACCCCTTCTAGTAGGCATCGCATTACACATGAGGGTAGAGATTATAATATGCTTGACCCCTTCTAATGAGAGTTGGTACATGAGGGTAAAATAGTATCATGCTTGACCCCTTCATGTGTACATAAGGGTAGATAGTTATTATGCGTGACCCCTTCATGTAGACATTATTCACTCTCAAGAGAGTAGAAATGTAGAATAAGGGCTCAACATTACTTGCAAGTCATAGAAACTTTTCATAAGTTTAATACATGCTTGAGAGCCCATAATTTAACATAACATGTTTGTCTTGTAATTCATGCAATAATCTTTCATCAACATAAAATCCTTGTCAAGTAAATTTAGTCAAACATCATGGGTATATATAAAGGTAGTTTAAATCATGCATTTCAAGAGTATAAGACAAGAAAGGAGTAAAACCAACTCATTTTAAGGTTATTCAAACCAACCTACCAATATTGTAGTAAAATTCTCATTTATTCAGAAATTGTACTTCAAGATACATAGTGAAAAATAGTTAGTTTGAACCATTCTTAATCATCCCATCTCAATAATATACCTTACCTTCCAAAATATGGATATGGGACCATGAAATTCATTTTATCAAGAAAACCCTAGTTAAGACTTCCTCAATACTCATATAAATCCATAGATACCACATGATATTTTACTTCAAGATAATGCACAAAAATAAACCATTATAGAATGCATAGTAGTAATATCATATGCGAGAGTTCATAAAATACCCATAAAGATTCATAACTTCATTTAGTAGGAAAAGAGAAATGGTTGGACTTGTGGGAAAGAAGGTTCCCACAATCAAACCCACATACCTTGGTGTGCTTTTGGTGGAGGAAATCTGATTTGTAGATGAAGAATACGAGACCCTAGCTTCCCCCACACCTAAATGCCTTCAGAGAGCTTGAGAGAATTTTGACACTTGGAGTATTATTAGAATAACGAGGAATAGGGTGGATTAGGGTTGTATATGTTGATAAAGAGCATAATAGGGGCCAAACGACATTGCATTGTGCTTAGGTGTGAGGAAAGGGCTAAAATACCCTTTTTAAAACTGATCGAATAGATTCCATGAATGTCTGTTTACGAGTCATAATTCATTCCACGACCCGTAGAGTGGGTCGTAAATACTAACAGCTTGACAGTGCTACACTAATAAAGCATAATATTTTGGTCCGAACACCAAATGAGGTGAAACCAACTGCATTGGAAAGTTAATTCAAAGGAATTTCATTTGGTGGGTGATATCGCTTCTAATTCATTATGTGCTAAGAGATATGATGATTTGAATTTGACACAAATATGAACTTATACTAGAACTTAGGCGATTGAAATTGTTTGCGCTTGACTTGATGAGAGAGGAGCTTGGAATTGCATGAGGGGTCATAGAGGGGCTATACAAGGCTATTAAGGAAATAGAAAAGATTGGAACTTCTCCTATCAAAATCATTGGACTGGACTACGAGACCCTTTCACGGGTCATGGTCCATTTTATGGGTCATAGGTAAGGGTTTCGTCTGATGGTCTTCTTCCAAACTTTAGATACTCCAATTTCACTGGTTCCATTCTACGAGACTGTCTATGACTCGTAGAGGGATTTATGGATCATTTGATAATTCGTACATTGAACTCTTGAAAGATCCCAAATATCACCAAGTCTAACCAGGTTCCACGAAGCCATATACGAGCCGTAGTCTGCTTTACAACTCGTAAACACTGACAATTTTTCCAAAAATTTTCTAAAGCTTATTTTCTTGCATCCCTCACACCTCTCATAGGTGGGGTCTTACACCCTCCTCGACTCCTTCCTAAAAAGAATTGGTATTACTTTTATTTTTTAAAATAAATAAAATTCTAACCCACCCCCGTCTAACCCTTTGGTCCTAATTTAATTTTTATCTTTTTTTATTTTTTTATAGCTATGTACACATATTTTTGTAAAATACTTTTTCTACTTATGTAACAAATATAACATAAATAAAAGTTTATTTTAAAAAAATCTAGTAGCAAGTAAAAAATAATTTTCTAAAAATGAGAAAAAAATGAACGCAGCGGATTAGATATGTAAGATAGAATTAGTTTTTCTAAATATCTAAATTATTATTTTAAGGGGGAAGGAGAGGTGTAGGAGGGGGGAGATAAAGTAAGAATTTCTTTCAAAAAAATCTACAAAGAATTTAAAGAAAGTAATGCTATAATTTATTAATTTTTAGTCAAATTGAAATATTTTGTTCATCTGGAGTTATGAAGTGACATTTTTTTAAAAAATAAAAAAGAAAATATAGTACACACACCATAGTGAGAGTGGAATAAAAAAAGGAAGATTTGTTTCTCAAAGTAATAAATGATAGTTTAGATATGAAATTAACACTCTCAATACTTGAAATATGAAATTAAAAAAAAAAAAAAGAACAGCTCAGATACATTTTTGAGAAATTATTCTTTCTAGGATAGATGAAAAACTAATGAGTTGAAACAAAAAAGTAATATTGGTATAATTATTAAAAATGTAATCATTAATGGGCATGTTAACTCTAGGCCTTTATGTGTACGTTGTGTATCCATCCATAAAGCATAACACATGGATGATAGGTGGTGACATTTGAAAGGTTAATAGTGTAGATCCATTTGTAACACCACGTATAAAATAATTATTAATAGAATCAAACCCATGCTTACTAACATAATAGGCCCATACCAGTCAAGTTTTCTAAAAAATAGACAAACAAGTGATACTGCCATCACAATCCAAGAATTGATCTCTTCTTTAATTAAAAAAAAAGAGAGGAAATAAGGGCCTCATGCTAATTAAAATAGATCTGGAAAAGGCCTTCGACTAATTAGAATTGTCTTTTATCTACGAGATCCTTCTTTTCTTTAAATTTTCTCCCAAATTCATCATGTCCTACATTACAACCAGCGAAACATTTATTTTGGTGAATGGGACACGAACATCCTTCTTTCCCCCAACCAGGGGCATAAGATAAGGGGACCCAATGTCTCCATACATATTTATACTATGCATGGAAAGACTATCGAGAAGCATAGAACTGGCTGTCTTGCATAAGAAATGGGAACCAATTACCTTAAACCAAAGAGGCCCCAGCTTTCCCACCTAATGTTTGCTGATGATATTATATAATTAGCAAAAGCAGATAGAGGAAATAGTGAAGCCATCCTATATACTCTAAATTGCTTCTGCTTCAACTCAGGTCAAGTCCCTAATCCTTTTCTAAAAAAATTGCTCTGACAAACTAAAAATCGACATCATAAACCATCTAAACATCAAAAGTACCTATGACCTAGGTAGGTATATACGATTCCCCATTATTTCTAGCCCTACAACTCCTAAGGATTTTCAATTTATTCTTGAGAACCTTCATTTAAAACTAGCGGGTTGGAAGACGAAACTCCTTAATTTTGAAGGAAGAACTACCTTGGTGAAATCCACGCTGAATAGCATTCCCACACATATAATGCAATATATAAAACTCCCCTCTAGTATAACAACAAAAATCGATCAAATCCAAAGAAATTTTATATGGGGAAGCACTCATCTAAGAGAAAGCTAAATTGGGATGACGTCTGCAAAAGCAAAACTCAAGGAGGCCTGCGCCTGCAAAAAGCCCAATACAAAAACCTCACATTCTTATCAAAACTACCATGGAGAGACCATATAAATCCTCACAGCCTTTGGGCTTCCCCCTAACTTTCAGAATATAGGACTGGATCACTAAACCAAGAAACATAAGAAAAAATCACCCATAGTCGCACATTGAAACACCTCATGGAAGGATGGTCTATCTGCAAGAAATCCATGGGATGGACAATAGGGAGTGGCAATAGCATTAAACTCTGGAATGATAAGTGGTTAGTAAATAAACCAAAGCTTATGAGACTTAATAATAGGTCCCTTAAATCAAAATAACGAAAAAAAATGGTCCAAACTCTGAATGCCCCTGATAAACCATTCTGGATTCATATGCAAATAGGGAATTTCTCAGTCAAATCTTCTTACGAACAGCTAGTTCCCAGGAATAACATTGAACTAAGCCCATCTACGTCAAAAAACAAAATTCTTGGATCTGGCAACTCAACTGCCCAAACAAACTAAAATTTTTACTCTGGTTATGTAAGCACAACAAGCTCCCTACAAATAGCCATCTCCACATAATTGGTTTAAGATAAGCCCTCTCTGTCCCAAATGTGATGGTGTCAAAACTATAAAACACATCTTACTAGAATATACCATGATCAAAGAGCAATAGATAAAATTGAGAGTCCACTTTAAAATAACCCAAATACAAAACTCAGGCTCTGAAGACTGGTTAGAACAATTAGCACACCTAAAATTTTCATTCCAAAACAAGTTAAAATGGAGTGAAGTTTTTCCATTCTATCTTTGGAATGCCTGGCTAGCAAGAAATGAATGAGCCTTCTCAAATCAGAATGCTAAAAAACACAATCCTATTCCCTACATCAGAATAGTAGAGTATCTAGCTTTAGCAGGAAAACCAAGAAAGCTAGGGAAAATGAATATGAATACATAAAATGGAATCCCCAATCAGAGGCTTCAAATTAAATACTGACGGATCTTATAATAGCAACACTGACCAGGGAGGAATCAGAGGCATATTTAGGAATGAAAAAGGGAATTGAGTGCTAGGATTCATGGGGTTCCTAAGAGGTGCCTGCACCATTCAAACAGAAATAACAACCTTATTACAGGGACTACAAATTGCCTGCCAACACAAATTATTTCCATTGGAAGTAAATGTGGATAGCAACACTATTATCTCACTCCTACATAACCCATAACTAAAATTCCAAACGATTGCCTTCGATTGCAGGGAGCTACTGCATCACCTGGGGAACCCCCAATTAAACATATTTATTGCGAAGGAAATAGGATTATGGATACACTAACAAAAGAGGGTTCTAGGATGTACAGTATGAAGACAATCACTTTTTTTTGTATCTCTAACATAACAAGAACATAGAAAGGCAAGATGAGGGTTCACTGAGATGACGAGCAGCTATCTCTCAATCTTACACAACCTACCTCAGATGGAATTAGGAAAAAGATAATCAATGAGGTCCAAGCTCACAACCTATACAAATGTAGAAGAAAGGGATGAGTACCAAACAATATGTTACCCAAAAAGTAGCCCTATTCACCCAAAGTAAAGCTATACAAAACTCAAGTACTTCGTCACACTCCAATCGAACCTTCATAACAACAACCTGCATAAACCAAACAACCCAATGTAGAAAATAATATCCAAAAAATAAAAGATCTAACAAGAGAGCTCAACAAATCAGGATAGTCAATTAGTTTCATCCACGCATAGACAATAGAGTACATTTGCAATAAGATTCATTTGGAGATGATGGAGTACAATGCGATGCAACTATCACATAGAAATAATGCATGTCTGTCCTTTGTGACACACTTGCTGAATCTCAGTCCGGGATCATAAAGGATATATTTTCCCATGTAACCTATCATAGTTCGTGTGTCCCAACCTCTCATATAGAACTTTCCAAGGAGCATGTGGTCCAACTCCTCAAAAGATACTTGCCACAAAGCGTGTGGCTTGACCCTTACTTCTTATCATGTCTCATAGAGTGTTTCAATACCTTTCATGGAGCATGTGGTCTCACTCCAATTTCTCACCATTTCTTATAAAGTGTTTCATCATATCAATGTTATAGAACCAATGCAAATATAGCATGATCATAAATATGAATGAGAAGATAAAAATTATCACTATCAAACCACAATCTATATCAATTTAGCTATGCTCTTCATCAATAAAGAATCAAACAAGTGGCTTTGATTATCAACATCACGTCATATATATTTATATTATCATGTTGATTTTTTAATGTCCCTTTTCTCGTCATTAAAATCATCTGACATGGGTGTATAAATATAATGTCAACCCCTTCATCAAGTTCAGTTATTCCCTAACATGCAAAGAAGAAATACAAAGTTCCATACACTTAACCAAGAGTCAAGAAGTCTACTTGGCTCAACTCAATCCAATTACTACTCCACAACTGAGCCTTTTCTTTCTACGACCTCCGAATGAACAAAGTCCATTCAAATATGGAATCACAATAAGAATTCAAGAACAACGACACTTAATTTGATAATTTTGAAGACCGAGTTTGAAATGAGTCAAAATTTCACGCCCAAAAAAGTAGGAGTAAATTTGAAAATTAATACATAATTATATCAACCAAAGCATTTGAAAATTATCGATGTAATTGAATGTACTTCATGTTGAATATATATAATTAATAATATATTCAAATAATATGTTCACATACAAGCCCAATAGGTGTAAACATGATTAT
>JAOTQR010144937.1:0-19996 GCA_025774065.1 Solanum ossicruentum
ATATGGTATATGTAATTGAAGGAGGAGAAGAGGAACAATAATGTGATTCTATGGGAGGTGTTTAAGGATACTTTAATTAATCGGTTCTTTCCTCTTTATCTTAGGGAAGCCAAAATGATGGACTTCATGAATTTGAAGCAAGAGTCTATGAGTATGAGGGATTATACCCTCAAGTTCAACAAACTCTCAAAATATTTTCCACACTTGGTTGCCGACTCGAGGTATAGAAGTAATAAGTTTGTGATGGGTGTATTCGATTTAGTGAATGAGGAGTGCCGGTCCACTATGTTGATTAGTGACATGGATTTGTCCCGCTTGATTGCCTGTGCTGAACAATTGGAGTGGGAAAAATCGAGGAAGAGAAGGTGTCATGAGGCTAAGAGGGCTCATTTTAATGGTAAGTTCCAAACTCCCAAGGGTGGTTAGTTTCAATAAGGCCAAGGGTCTTCTCATGCTCCTAATTGGAGATTCACCAATGACTACCCAAGGCGCCATAAGGGTAGTGGTATGATGCCTGGACCCGTGTGGCTAAAGTGCGGGAGGGGCCATGGTGGCCCATGCTTGAGGGACAACAACACTTGTCTTGATTCTGCGGCAGTAGGGCTCAAGATGATTGATTATCCACCAAATCGTAGCAAGGGTAAGGATGTTCATCCTCAAGGCCGGGGTGCTAATGCAGTTGTTTTGCGGAGAGGAGGCCAACAAGGTGGTTCCCCAAGGCACAATCAGTTTTATGCTCTCCAATGGAGGCAAGGGGTTGATGATGTGCCTGATGTCGTCACTGGTATGTTAAAAAGTCTTTGATTTTGATGTGCATCCATTGACAGACCCAGGTGCCACTATTTCTTTTGTTACCCATCTATTGCCAAAAAGTTTCATGTTGAGCCCTAATTCTTGTGTGAGTCTTATGAGTGCCTACTCCTATTGGTGCATCTATTTTTGCTACATAGGTCTGTATAAATTGTTCCGTTTGCATCTTGCATAAAATATTGCCTTGTGTTCTTGTTGAGTTGGATATGGTTGATTTTGATGTTATTCTTAGGATGGATTTGTTCCATGCATATTATGACTCTATTGATTGTAGAACATATAGGGTAAAATTCTAATTTCCTAATGAACTCATCCTTGAGTGGGAGAGTCATGATGTTATGGTCAAGGGTAGGTTCATCATTTGCATTAAAACCCAAAAGTTGATCTCTAAGGGGTGTCTCTATCATCTTGTGAAGGTTAGGGATGTTGAGTCCAAAGTCACTCTTATAGAGTCGGTTCCAATAGTGAATGAGTTTCTTGATGTCTTCCAAAATGACCTTCCTAGCGTTCCTCCTGAAAGGGAAATAGACTTTGGTATAGACCTCCTTCCCGACGCTCAACCCATTTTTATTCCCCCTTACCATATGGCCCTGGCGGAGTTAAAGGAGTTGAATGAGCAATTCAGAGATTTGTCAGAGAAGGGTTTTGTTAGGCCTATCCAATCACCTTAGGGTGCCTGTTATTATTTGTGAAGAAGAAGGATAGGTCTCTTAGAATGTGTATTCACTATGCGCAACTTAACAGGGTTACCATCAAGAATACCCTCTATTAATGATTGATGATTTGTTTGACCAACTTTAAGGGGCTTGTCACTTCTCCATGATTGATATTCCGTATGGATATCATCAAGTAAAGGTGAGGGAGTGTGACATTCCCAAGACGACCTTCTGGATAAGGTATGGGCATTATGAGTTTGTAGTTATGTCTTTTGGGTTGACCAATGCACCGACTATCTTCATGGATCATATGAATAGGGTCTTTAAACCCTACCTTGATTTGTTTTTGGTGGTTTTTATTGATGATATTTTGATTTATTCTCAAACTGAGGAGGAGCATGTGGCTTATTTGATGGTAGTGCAACAAATATTGAGGGAAAGAAGTTGTATGCTAAATAAAAGAACTGTGAATTTCGAGTAAGAGATGTTGCCTTCCTACATCATGCATTGTCGGGGGGTGCTATTATGATTGATCATAAGAAGTCGTATGTGATTAGAAATTGGCCTAAACCTTTGACCCCATTGCATATTAGAAGTTTCTTGGGCTTGGCGGGTTACCACTAGAGGTTTGTGAATGGGTTCTCTTCTATTGCGTCTCCCATGGCTAAGTTGACTCAAAAGAAGGCTAAGTTTATATGGACAAATGAGTGTGAAAAGTGTTTCCAAACCTTGAAAGACAAGCATATCTCCACTCCTATCTTGTCTTTATTGGAAGGGTTGGAAGGATTTGTTGTGTCCCGGATTGGTTTGGGTTGTGTTTTGATGCAAAATAGTAAGGTGATACCTTATGCTTCTAGGAAAATCAAAGTTCACTAAAATAATTATCCTAATCATGATCTTGAATTGTTCGCCATTGTTTTTACTATGAAAATTTGGCGTTATTATTTGTATGGGGTGCATGTTGATGTGTTTACCAATCATAAGAGCCTCCATTATAATCCCGGTAAGGCTAATGTTATGGCGAACGCTTTGAGTTTGGTGTCTATGGGTAGCCTAGCTCATGTTGATGATAGGGGCAAAGAGGTGGCTTAGGAGGTTCATCGGTTGGCTAGATTGGGGGCTAGGTTGGAAGATGTTGATAATGGTCGTATTATGGTTGTTGATGGTTCAAAATCTTCCTTGGTTGATGAGGTAAAAGCGAAACAAGATCTTGAACCCTCCTTGTTAGAATTGAAGGCCTTGGTGAGAGAGGGCAAGGTGGAGATTTTCTCCCATGAGGGAGATAGTGCCCTTAGGTACCAAGGTAAGTTTTGTGTGCCTTATGTTGATGATTTGAGAGAGAAGATTCTTGATAAGGGTCATAATTCTTCCTATTCTATTTACCCCATTTCTACAAAGATGTATAAGGATTTCAGGGATGTGTATAAGAAAGATATTGCTAAGTTTGTATCCAGTTATATTGTCAGAAGTGCCTGAATCGTAATTTCCATATATATCAAAATCCGTTGATATCAAATATCCAACTTTATATTCTTGATCGGGGGAAACATTGAGTGGGAAGTGGGTTTAACCCTGATTTTAGAGCAACCAATCAAAGTTTTGTTTTCCGAAATTTTCAAAAAATTGAATGAGTCCACGCCCCTGGTGCGACGCGACCAAGTGTTATTTTTTGGCCAGTTTTATTATTCGATGCAAGGCCTTTGGGGCTTGGTACTAAGTCTTCCTATGCGTGAAAATACCTATACTTAACCATATTTCACCATCATATCATACAAGACATTCCCCAATACTTTTTCAAACACTTAGACAAATATTTCACCCTAAAATTCAAGTGCCAAAATTCATCCGAATCTTAAGGATTTCACTTAAGCTTCAAGTATCCAATTCCAATCTTCAACAAGTAATTACCAAAAGTTAAAGGTATGTGTGTTTCCACCATTGAGTACTTTAACCCATGGTGCCCAAGCTTCCCTTTTACCTAAATTATGTGTTTCTAAGTTGAGTTTACTTATGGGTCTTCTATTATGAATTTGACTATGAACTATGTTGGGGTTTTGTAAAAGTGTGACTGTTTATGCATGTTTTGAGCTATTGAATCTTAGATCTATCTTGAGATTTAATGAAAGGTTTTGATGTATATTACATGAGCGTATTTCGAAGTTTTGGTGGGTGGTTTTACATTGAATTTACTTTCATGATTTCGTTTTTGAATTGCATGGTTTTACACTAGCATTGCACAACTACTAAGTGTTTTATAAAATGTCCAGTTAATGTATCTTGAGTTGTTGAAGGCCAAATGCTTGGCATATGAGTTAAGTGACTTTATGATGATGAAATGATGATATGTATGTATTGATTTCCTTAAAGGCATTCATAGGGTTGTGAGTTTACCATAGAAAATTAAGGGGTGATTCCTCAATTACCTCGGATAGTGGTGGTACGCCATCAACCAATTGAGGGGTTGATGCCTCAATCAATTCCAGCGGAGGGTGGTCATGTCCGTCAACCAATTGAGTGGTTGATACCTCAATCACCTTTGATGGGGTTGCAAAGCCATCAACAAATTGAGGGGTTGATACCTCAATCACTTCCAATGGAGGGTGGTCACGTCCATCAACCAATTGAGGGGTTGATTCCTCAATTATTTCTAAGGGGTGATCTACCTTAGATTACAAGTACTAAGTTGCTAGGTCTATGATGATTTTCTATTCCTATGCATGTAACATGTTCTATGTACAAGCATGTTTACTTCAAGTATTATTCATGCATGCCATATTGTTATATGTTTATCTATTGCCTACTTATGCATTTTGACTATGCTGCCTATCTATTGTTACGTTACATCCTACATACTTAGTACATCAAAACATACTAATGCATAGTCTATTCCTAAATTATGTTACCATGCAGGAACCGAGCCCCACATGATCATCCTCCTTTTCTACGTGGCTAATACAATATCTCCACAAAGCAAGTGGGTGAGTCCTCAACTTCAAGGACATACTTCTCTTGGTTTATGCTATGTATAAACTCTCTTTTCTTTATTGTATGCTTTGACTATGAGGGTGAGTCAGGTTGCTTGTCTTTGCCCCAGCTAAGCTCTATGTTTAGGGGTGTTGTTGGACAAGTTATGTAATGATGCTATGAGCTTGACTCCCTTTTACTCTTTTGATGTTTTGTGATACGAAGGACATCCCTTAGCCCCATATCCCCTATTAACTATCTATTATTGTTGTTTTATTGCTTCCACTACTAAGGATGTGTAATGATATGTTTACAGCCTAGATTATGGTCCCTTCGGGTTCCCCATTTGCCATGTCACGTCTAGGCCTTAGGATTGAGTCATCACATGGAACAACACTTGTTTTTAAATTTTTTAATGGGAATTGGAAAACTCATTCGGAGAATATTAAAAAAAAATCTCAAATCCTCGCCCATTCAACATAGCGGGATTGTGTATTTCAAAGGCAAACTTTTTCTTTTATTTCGTGAATGGCATTTTGGACCTTTTTCAGCCCCTTTGAAGTTCCATATATGAATAAAAGGGGTCATTTCTTCTCAGAATAAGGTTCAAAATCCATTTTGTTAGGCTTCATAGAGATAGAGTTTTGAGAGAAGAAGAGAATAAGGGTTAGAGGTCTTGATGTAGGGGCAAATTCCTTGTGAAGATTTGTGTTACTCTTCATCCCAAGTA
This sequence comes from Solanum ossicruentum, assembly GCA_025774065.1. Classification (NCBI taxonomy): domain Eukaryota; kingdom Viridiplantae; phylum Streptophyta; class Magnoliopsida; order Solanales; family Solanaceae; genus Solanum; species Solanum ossicruentum. Next base: position 5,161 of record JAOTQR010144937.1, read on the forward strand.
TGTATGGCTAACTTAAAACATATGATTGTTCTTCCATGTGCCCCTTAATTAAGTAGATTGATAGATGGATGTATTGAGTTTCTTGTATGAATTTCTTGAGTATTGTCTTGTAAATTATACCTATGCTATGTATTTTCCCATGTTGATGATCATCACAAACTTGAAGTACTACATATTTATTTTCCATGAGTTATTTCACATACACATACATGTTATTTTAGGAGATGAGCCTAGAGCCTTGATAGTATGAATCTGAAACGACCCCAAAAATTTCTTGAAAATGTGCCTCGAAAGTTTCCATAATCGTAATTCCATATATCTCAAAATTCGTACGTGATATTGGAAATCTGATTTCATATTCTTTCCCGAGGCAAAATTAAGTGGGAAACAAAAGTCAAACAATGACAGATCGGCATACCGAAATAGGTATAACTTGAATTTTAAAAGATCTGTAGCGAAAAAAGAATTTCACCAATTTTTCAAGTTAGTATGGGTATGCATTTGCTCCCTAATGCGGAGCCATTGCTGAAATGTGTTATTTTGTGCCAATTTTCATATTTCATTCCAAGGCCTTTGGGTCTTGGGCCTAAGCCTTCCCATGTATAAAAACACCTATACATAGTCATATTTCAACTCCATATCATATAAGACATTCCCCAAAACTCTCTCTAACACTCTGACAAATATTTCTCCCAAAATTCAAGTGTCCCAACCTCATTTTGGATCTAAGAATTTCATTCAAGCTTCAAGTTCTCAACCAAATCTTCATCAAGGAAATTTCCAAAGTTGAGGTATGTGTGTTTCAACCATTGGGTCCTTTCACCCATGCTGCCAACCTTCATTTTTACATAAATTGCATATTTCTAAGTTGATTTACTTATGGGTCTTACTTATTATGAATTTGGTTATAAACTATTTGGGGTTTCAAAAAATTATGATTGTTTAAGCATGTTTTGAGCAATGAATCTATGATCTATTATGTCATTTGACGAGGGGTTTTGATGTAATTGCATGAGTGTATTACCAAGTGTTGGTCAGTGGTTTTAGAGTGCCTTTTCTTACATAATTTCCCTCTTGAATTGCATGATATTGCACAAGCATTACACACCCGCCAAGTGTTTGATAAAATGTCGGGTTAAGGATTCTTGACTTTTTTGAAGGTCCATTGTATGGTTGTGAACTAAGTGACTTTTTGATGATGAAAGGGATGTACATCTGAGTTGTTTTCATGAAAAGTATCTATAGTGTTGCAAGTTGACCATGCCTTGTTCTGGGGGTTGTAGGCCCGAACTACCATATTGGGGGTTATGTACCTTAATCACCTCGCTCGGTGGGTGGTAACCACGTGAAACCATGTTGGAGAGTTTGTACCTCAATAGCCTTGCTCGGGGGGTGGTAGGCCCGTGTAACCATGTTAGGGCGTTTTTACCTAAATTGCCTCGTTCGGGGGGTGGTAGACCCGTGCAACCATGTTGAGAGTTTTGTGCCTCAATAACCTCGCTCAGGGGGTGCTAGGCCCGTGAAACCATATTGGGGGGTTTGTACCTCAATTGCCTCACCAAGGGGGTGGTAGAGCTTGGTCTCTATAATGATGGTCCCTTCCTACACATGTAATATGTTCTATCTAAGCATCATTTATCTCAAGCATCATTCATGCATATCATATTGTTACTACGCCCATGTATTGCCTATATTTACGCATTTTGATTTTGTTGCCAATCAATTGTTGCATTGCATCCTACATACTTAGTACATCCAATCATACTAACGCATACTCTATGCCTAATTGATATTACCATGTAGGAACCTGAGCTCCACTTGATCATCTTCCTCCTCCTCGTGGCTAATACTATCTTTAAGCAAGTTTTCTTAGTCCTCAACTCTGAGGATGATAACTTTTGATCTTATGTTATGCAAAGACCCACTTTCTTTTATTTTATGCTTTTGACTATGAGGGTGAGCCCGGATAGTTGTCTTGGCCCTTACTCAATTCTAAGTTTAGAGGTGTTGTTGGACAAGTTATGTAATGATTCTTTAAGCATTGACTCTGTTGACTCTTATATGTTTTTAAGTTGTGAAAGACTCCCTTAGCCCCTTTATCCTTATTTTATGTTCTATTGTTGTTGATTAATTGCTTTCACAACCAATGATGTGTAATGATATGCTAAGAGGCTTATTTGGGGTCCCTTCGAGTTCCCCAGTCGTCATGTCACATCTATGCCCTTGGTCCATGTCGTGAAAGAATATGCTTGTGGTATGTGATGGTGGTCTTGATTTGAGAATGTTGATGATGATGTTGACGAAATTATTGTCCGTAGAGTCCTAAAGAGCATGAACTTAATTCTGAAAGGATGTTCCAGGTCAAGGAGTTGATGGTTGCTGTAATGAGTTGAGTTAATAATGTCTAATCAGGCTAGATGAAGAGTCATCCCGATATTGATGTCTTATGAGCATGTTGAGTTTGGGAGTAGTGTTGAGCATGAGATGAGTAAGAGTAAGTCTCACTCGCAGTCATTAACTACTTGGCCAGCATAGAAGAGGATTGAAAGGTAAAATCGGATGTTTCCTTAGTCCCAAAAGAAGACTTGATGTTCTTTATTTATGGATCCACATATGTGATATCAGTTATCCTTGCAAGGTATTGGATAGATGTGGCAACATCATTGCTTCGTTGTATCATCACCAGCTCATAGATAATGATTATCGATTAGAAAAACTCCTAGATAGGTCCCACATTGATAGTACTTTGATGTTGACTTGATGTTATTCCCTATTATTCTGGTTTTATTCATTTCATTCACCCATCTTACATGCTCGCACATTCCATGTATAGACGCTCATTTGGTCCTTGCATCCGGAGGATACTATTTCATATCTTTCCTATTCTTTGAGTTAGCTTCATTTTGAGTTATTGTAAGCATGACCCATCATGGTACCATTCTAGAATATACAGGTAGAGGCTTCATAGAATAGAAGATGATGATTTGATGTTGAGTTCTTTCCCTTTTTGAATTGATGTTTTTCTTAATCTGCTATTATGTCATAGACATTAAAACTGATGTTGTTGGCTTATGGCCCTCATTCATTCATGTAGAAGTAACTAAGTTACCTACTGTCATATTTTGTTCATTCTAATATCTTCTGCTGTATAGATGATTGAATGACTATCTGGAGACAGAGTAGTTTCTTGGGGACTAGCAACAGTCTCTGAGTATCAAACACGTCTAGGGTACCTTCTTGTGGCATGATGAACTTGGTATCAGAGCACAGTGTTCAAGTTCCTAGGGAGACTTTGAAGTAGTGTCTAGTAGAGTCTTATTTATGTGTGTGTTATGCATTGTAGTTCATAAATAGGAGGCAATAGGATATTAGAAATGGTTACACTTCTTCTGTATTCTGAGTTCGTGCGATAGAGTTTAACTCTAAAATAGTTTTTTCTAACTCATTCATTACACATTTGCAGATCCTGCCTCCTAAACATACTGCTACCCAAAGAGATGTCTCAACCCCAAACGCTAAGAATTCCTCACCAGTGGTCCCTACTCAGACAAGGACAAAAAGACGGGATCAACATGCCAGAACTACTGGGATTTAAGCACCTCCTACTCAGCCAGCCTCCACCTTAGAGGCCGACTTCATGGGAGCCTTTACTATGATTACGCAGCTAGTGGCCTCCCAGAATAGTAGTCGAGGTCCATAAGCCCCTGGTTTCATCTCCCAAGAGCTCACGGTTGTAACCATGCTCAGAGATTTCTTGAGGTTGCACCGACCAATCTACATAGGGTCAAAGGTTGAGGAGGACCCACAAAACTTAGTCGATGAGATGTGGAGGGTCCTGATGACTATGTATGCAAATAAGGTTGAAGGAGTTGAACTTGCCTCCAATTATCTTAAGGATGTTACAAACGCCTGGTATAACCAAGGGAAAGATAGTCAAGGTGAGGATGCTGAGCTTGCTAAGTGGGATGAGTTTAAGAATGCTTTTTTTGATCATTTATTTCTCCAAGAATTGACAGAGGCAAAGGTTGATGAGTTTGTGAACCTGAAGCAAAAAGGGTTGACTATGAAAGAGTACGAACCTCATGTTCATTCAGTTGTGTAGGTATACACCAGTGAAGGTCTAGGATATGAGGGCGAGAATTAGAAACTTCGTGTCTAGATTGGGCAGGCATGTAAGAAGGAGCAGAAGGCAACATTACTGATCCTAGGTATAGATATCTCTAGAATCATGGTTTATGCCTAGCAAATCGAGGAGGATATGAAAAAAGATAGAGAAGAGCATCTGTGTAAGAAATCCAAATCAGCAGCGCGTGAGCCTAACAAGCATTAATAGAATAAGGGACTACTTTCAGTAAAGGTCTTCTAGTCACCCATTCAACATATCAAGTATGATTGTATATCTTATGGTCACAAGAATTTTAGGGCTTAGAGTTCTCAATTCCAAGCTAGTATGACTCAAGGTTCAAGGTGAAAGCAACTCTGTGGCAAGTATGGAAACTCCATCTAAGGAGTGCTCGGAGGGTGCAAATGCTTGATATAAATGTGGGCAAACCGATTACTTACAAAATGGGTGTCCTATGAGAGGATAGGGTGATGGAATTAACAAAAGACTGTCCTCCACAGCGCCCCCAGTCTATAATTATCAGAAGGGTACAACTACGGGTACAGGTGGCGGGACAAATCATCTCTATATGATGGGTAATCGACAGGATTAGGAAGTTTCACCAGATGTTGTTATGGGTATGATTTGAGTCCTCACTTTTGTTTGTTATGCATTACTTTATCAAGGTGCCACCTTATCTTTTTTGATTCCCTATGTGGCTAATAGATTTGGTATTCTTCTAGAGTGTTGGCTTGAAACTTTTATTGTTTTCACTCCTATCGTGAGTCCATCTTAGGTTAGAGGGTCTATAGGGATTGGTAGTATCCATCTATCATAGGGTTAACCTTGGATAACTTAGCAGAGTTAGAGATGGCTGACTTTGATGTGACCCTCGGTATGGATTGACTTCATGCCTTTTATGCCTCCATTTATTATAGTATCTGAATTGTTAAGTTGCAATTTCCAAATGAACTAGTCTTGGAAAGGAAGGGGAGTTCTGTTGCAACTAAGTGAAGGTTTATTTCCTACTTAGAGCTAGAAAGCCAATATCTAAAGGGTGCATCTACCATCTCGTACGAGTTAAGTCTGATGATGTTGAGCCCCCTACTCTGGAGTCAGTCTCAATTGTGAATGAGTTTCCTGAATTGTTTCCTGAGGATCTACCTGGAGTCCCTCCTTATAGGGAGATTATCTTTAGGATTGATGTTCTACTTGATTCCAAACCTGTCTCAATTCCACCTTATAAGATGGCCCCTGCTTAATTAAAAGAGTTGAAAGAGCGATTGAGGGATCTGTTAGAGAATGGCTTTATAAGGTCAAGTGTTTCTCCTTGGGGTGCTCCTATCCTATTCATGCGAAAGAGAGATGGGTCTCTCAGAATGTGTATTGATTATAGGCAACTAAACAAGGTCACAATAAAGAATAAATATCCTCTCCCCTGTATAGATGATATGTTCGACCAACATAAGGATGTCACTTGTTTCTCCAAGATAGACCTCAGATTTGGCTACCATCAGTTGAAGGTGAGGGAGTGTGATGTTCCAAAGACAACCTTTTGGACTAGATATGGCGATTTTGAGTTCTTAGTCATGTCCATTGGGTTGGCTAACGCACCTGTAGTCTTCATAGACTTGATGAATAGGGTGTTCAGACCATATCATGATAAATTTGTGATCATGGTTACCGAAAACATTTTGGTGTATTCAAAAGATAAGGAGGAGCATGCCAATCACCGCAAAGTTGTCCGTCAAACTCTTAAGGACCATGAGTTGTATGCAAAGTTCTCAAAATGGGAGTTTTGGCTCAAGTCAGTGTCTTTCCTAAGCCACGTTATTTCGGGTGATGGTCTTCAAGTGGATGCCCAAACAATTGAAGCGATTAAGAAATGGCCCAGACCGACCTCTCCAACTTATATAAGAAGTTTCTTGGGTTGGCAGGCTACTACCGCAAATTTGTTGATGGATTTTATTCCCTATCTGCACCACTGACCAAATTGACTCAGAAGAAGGTCAAATTCCAGTGGTCTTATGAATGTGAGAGGAGTTTCCAAGATTTGAAGACTAGATTGACTACTGCTCCTATTATAACCTTGCCTAATGGGACAAAAGACTTTGTGATATGTTGTGATGAATCTAGAGTTGGACTGGTGTGTGTACTGATGCATAGAGGGAATGTGATAGTCTATGCTTCCAAACAACTTAAGATTCATGAGAGGACCTATCCAACCCATGACCTTGAGTTGGATGTTGTGGTGTTCGCACTTAAGATCTAGCACCACTACTTGTATGGAGTGCATGTAGATGTGTTCACCTACCACAAGAGCCTACAGTATGTCTTCAACTAGAAGAAGCTCAACCTGTGGCAGAGAAGATAGTCGGGGTTGCTCAAGGATTATGACATGAGCATCCTCTAACACCAGGTAAGGCTAACTTGTTGCTGATGCTCTTAGCAAGTTATCTATGGGTAGCACTGCCCATGTGGAGGACGAAAAGAAATAGTTAGCTAAGGAAGTGCATAGATTGGCCCGATTGGGTGTATAACTAGAAGAGAATGATGATGGCAGAATTAATGTTCAGAATGGATCTGATTCATCCTTGGTGACTGAAGTGAAAGAAAAGCAAGACTAAGATCCTATCCTACGCCAATTAAAATAAGCTATCTACAAGAAAAAAAAATTGATGGTCTTCTCCTAAGGGGGAGATTAAGTGTTGAGACACCAAGGTAGATTGTGGATTCCTGATGTTAATGGTATTCGAGACATAATCATGGCTGAAACTCATAGCTCTAAATACTCTATTCATCCCTGCTCCAACAAGATGTACCATGACCTAAGAGAAGTCTATTGGTGGAATGGAATGAAGAGGGATATTGTTGAGTTTGTTTCTAAGATTCCTAATTGTCAATAGGTCAAGGTTGAGCATCAAAGACCATGTGGATTGGCTTAGAGCTTTGACATTCCTAAATGGAAGTGAGAGATGATCAAGATGGACTTCATTACTGATTTACCAAAATCACGAAAGCAACATGATTCAATATGGGTGATTACGGATTGGATGACTAAGTTAGCTCACTGTTTAGTAGTCATGACAACTAACATTACATAAGAGTATGCAAAGTTGTACATTCGCGATATTGTGAGGTTGCATGGGGTTCACTAGTCTATTATCTCGAACAGAGAAGCTCATTTCACCTTCCAATTTTGGAGATCTTTTTAGAAGGGATTGTGTTGTAGAAGTAAATTTGTGTACAACATTTCACCCTCAGACAGATGGTCAAGCAGAGTGCACCATTAAGAATATGTTGAGAGGTTGTGTCCTCGACTTCAAAAGAGAATGGCACGACCACATACCATTGCTCGAATTTACAATATAACAATAGTTATCATGCAAACATTCAAATGACTCACTAGGAAACTTTGTATCGGAGAAGATGTAAATCACCAATTGGGTGATTTATGGTTGGAGAAGCTGAGTTGATTGGACCTGACCTTGTTCACTGGTCCATGGAGAAGGTGAAGTTTATTAAAGAGAGGTTGAAGACTGGACAAAGTCGTCAGAAGTCCTACACTGATGCGAGGAGGAGAGACTTAGAGTTCAAGGTAAATAATGGGGTATACTTGAAACTGTCACCTATGAAGGGTGTCATGAGGTTTGGAAAGAAGGGAAAGTTGTGTCCTCGCTATATTGGTCCATATTAGACTGTGAGGAGGATTGGGAAGGTTGCGTATCAGTTATAGTTGCCTTCTAGTTCAGATGCAATTCATCCTGTATATAGCATTTTGATGTTGAAGAAATACATGGGAGATCCTACCTTGGTGATCCATGTTGAGAGTATTGGAGTAAAGTATAGTTTGTCCTATCAGGAGATTCCAGTTCAAATCCTTGATTGTCAGGTTCACAAGTTGAGAAACAAAGAGATAGCCTCCGTCAAAGTCCTATGGAGGAATTCATTCATTGAGGAAGCCATGTGGGAAGCTGAGGAAGGTATGAAAGCCAAATACCCACACCTATTCATGCCTAATGATGAGAATGTTGATGGTAATGTTCCAATATTTGGCTTAATCGATGTTTCTGTTCTTGAGTTGATGTGTCTATTCTTGAGTCTGAGTAATGTTTATAGAGGTTGATGAGGAGTCGAGAGTTTGGGTTGATTAGTGAGCATTGAGATGAGTCTTGAGTCTATTCATGCCATAATACCACCTCTACTCATCATTCGAGGATGAACGATCCCAAAGGGAAGATAATATAATGCCTGGTGAATTAGCAAAATACCCCTAAAGGAGAGATGTGCGCATAACACATTTTCCCATGCTCGGGTGGCATCCGATGTCAGATTTACGTTTAGCATGAAAAATTGAGTGGGAAAATAGTTGGTTGATTTTTATAGCAACCGGATGAAAAGATAATTCTTCGATACGGAGACCTGGAATAGTTTCGATAATTGACAGAGGCGCGACGCATCTTGGTGGCGGATCAACACTTGTTTTTCTTTAAATTTTTCAATAGGGAAAACTCATTAAGATAATTTTCAATGAAAAACACAAATCTGCGTCCAGTTTGCATCACAAACCTGTGTATTTCAGAGGCAAACATTTTCTTTTATTTCACGAAGGGCATCTTGGACCTTTCCCAACCATTCCCAAGTTCTATATATGAGTAAAATGGGTCGTTTCTTCTCAGAATAAGGTTCAAAACCCATTTTCTTAGGCTTCCTAGAGATGGAGTTTTGAGAGAACAAGAGAATAAGGGTTAGAGATCTTGAGTTTGGGGTCAAATTCTTGTGAAGATTTGTGTTGTTCTTCATCCCAGTTATGTAAGGCTAACTTAAAACATGAGATTGTTGTTCCATGTGCCCTTTAATTGAAGTAGATTGATGGATGGATGTATTGAGTTTCATATAAGAATTTCTTGAATATTTTCTTGTAAATTATACCTACCTGATGTATTTTCCCATGTTGATGATCATCACAAACTTGAATTACTGCATAAATGTTTTCCATGTGTTATTTGATATAAACCTATAAGTCATTTTACTAAAAATTGCAAGAATGAACTCAGGAGATGAGCCTAGAGCATTGATGGTATGAATGTGCTTGTGGTATGTGGATGTGGTCTTGATTTGAGAATGTTGATGATGATGTTGATGAAATTGATCTCCCTAGAGTACTAAATATCATAAACCGAATTCTAAAAGGATGTTTCGAGTCCAAGAGTTGATGGTTGATGTAATAAATTGAGTTAATAAAATCCAATGAGGCTAGATGAAGAGTAATCTCGATGATAGATCTCTTATGAGCATGTTGAGTCCTGGGAGGAGTATTGAGCACCAAAATGAGTAAGAGTAAGTCCCACCTGCACTCATCAACTACATGGCCAGCTTAGGAGAGGATTGAAGCATAAAATTGGATGTTTCCTTAGGCCCAAAGAAGGATTTAATGATCTTTATTTGCTGATTAACAGATGTTATGTCCTTTACCCCGACAAGATACTGGTAGATTTGGCAAAGACATCGCTTCGTTTTATCATCAACGGCTCATAGGTGACAATTGTTGATTAGAAAAACTCCTAGATAGGTCCCATACTTATAGTACTCTGATATTGAGTTGATGTTATTCCCTATTATTCTACTTGTATTCGTTTCATTCCTCCATCTTACATGATCATACATTCCATGTACTAATATCCATTTGGTCCTGTACCTTTTCGTGATGCAGAGACAACTATTCGAGGTCCTCAATAAGCATTTTGTTGAAGGTCCATTCTCCCTACAACTAATTGTTCAGTCCTCCCGTCAATCCGGTGAATACTATTTCATATTTTTCCTATGCTTTGAGTTTGCTTTGTTTTGAGTTGTGGTATCTATGGCCGGTTATGGTGCCATTATAAATTATAGAGGTAGAAGCTTCATAGACTAGAAGATGATGATTTGATGTTGAGGTCTTTTCCTCTTTGAATTGATGTTTTTTTTAAATCTGCTATTATGTCATAGATATTTAGACTGATGTTGTTTTCCTATAGCCCTCATTCATTGATGTAGAAATAACTGAGTTGCCTACTTTCATATTTTCTTTATTCTAATGTCTTCTGCTGTATAGATTATTGAATGACTGTCTTGAGATTGAGTGGTTCACTTGAGAAACTAGCAACAGTCTCTGAGTGTTTGACACATCTAGAGTATCCTCCCGGGGTGTGACATCAATGCATCATGATGTAAGATTTTATTGATAGTTAAATGAATTTTATCAACTAAACTTCACTATCTACAAATGCCCCCTGCTTCGAGGCTTGTCGAGGTGTTTTACTTTCCAAACCTACAAAAATAAGCCTTGGAGTACTTGTATATGAAGAAAGCATGTTTTTCCACGCAATTGATCTCACGTGTAACATTTGGAATGACTACGCTAATATGTTGAAGTTTGTAAAATTAATACACTGAAGTCTTTTCGACAACATTCTTCAAACTTGCAAGAGGTTACTTGTCCTTTTGGTAACATAGAAATACATTTGGTTGAAAGTGCTTATGACTTATTGAGAATTATAGAATGTTATTCATTTTGCCATTTTAATGGTTATATTTGGGTCATTGACTACAAGATGGCCATCAACTCTATAAGCTTAATTTAGCAATATAAACTCCCGATTTCGGAATGAATTTTAGGTGTAGCCTTCTTTGACGTCAAACACCCTTTTGATAGGTTCTCCTCTAATTTTTCTTGACCACTTCAACAAAATGCGAGGTTTCCAAACCTTAGATCCTTATGTAAGCATAGGCTTATCAGGAGGCCTCTTTTGCACCTATGTAAGAAACCTCCCAAAGTTTTCCACATTTGACTGCATGGAACGATTTCCACAATTTTATGCGGAAACAAACATATGTGTATGATTTTCTTTTCTTGAATTAAAAATTAACCATAACTACCCTTTTTTTCATTGTTTGGTGAATTTGAAAATTTAGAACAACAAATAAGGTAAAAAGAACCTTATGACCTAGCCTTGCGTTATTCTTTGATTTCTAAACTTTCCATAATGGTTTGATGGAAGATCATATGCTATTTACTTCTTTTCTTTCAAGACATTATTTTTTCATGTTTGATACCCATAGAAATATACCATAATTTGATCCCATTAAAATTGTTACGACCCAAGCCTAGGGCCTAGACGTGATACGACGAATGGGAACCTGAAGGGAACCCTTAACAAGGCCCTTAGCATATTATTTACACATCCTTGGTCGCGGAAGCAAATATACAATAACAAGAGAGTATAAATAGGGATAAAAGGGACTAAGGGGAAGTCTTTAATAGCAAAAATCAAAGAAGAGTCAAAGCTCAAGCATAATTACATCACTTGTCCAACAACCCCTCTAAACATGGAATTTAATAGGGGCCATGACATTTCCCAGGCTCACCCTCATAGTCATGAGAATCTAAATGAAGAAAGGAGTCTTTACATAATATAAGATCAATATTTATTGTCCTTTGAGTTGACGACTCACCAAACATGCTTCAAGAGATAGTACTAGTCATGTGGGGGAGGAAGACGATCAAGTGGAGCTATGGTTCCTACGTGGTAACATCATGTAGGTATAAAGTATGCATTAGTACGTTTGTATGTACCAAGTATGTATGATTCAATGCAAAAAGGGATAGACAACATAGTCAAAATGCATAATTATAAGCAAGGAATAAATAAAGAAAAACGTGCCATGCATGAATAATACTTGAAGTAAAACATGCTATTACAAAGCATATTATGTGTAAGAAGGGACCATCATCATAGACCAAGCAACTAGTACTTGGAATCCAAGGCATATCACCCCCTTGAAGGTGATTGAGTTATTTATCCATCAATTGATAGTACGAGCATAGCAGCCCCCGACAAGGTGGCCAAGGTATATACCTCTCAACATGTTAGTACGGACATAGCACCCCCCAAGAAGATAATTAAGGCATAGCACCCCCCAACAAGGTGTGGTCAACTTGAAACATGATAGATACTTTTGATGAAATCAACACATACATACACTCCGTTGATTATCATAAAGTCACTTAACTCATAAACCATGCAATAGACATTCAATAACTCAAGAATCTATGACTGGACATTTTATCAAACACTTGGTGGATGTGTAATGCTAGTTCAAAATCATGTCATTCAGGAGTGAAATCATGCGAGAAAACTTAATATAAATCAACTCACCAACACTTGATAACACGCTCATGCAGATATATTGAAACCCTTCATCAAATCTCATAATAGATTTTATATTCATAGCTCTAAACATGCTTAAATAGTCAACATTTATAAAACCCCAACATACTTCATAGTTCATTATAAAATTCATAATAAGAAATACCCATGGATAAATCAACTTGAAAACATGCAATTTACTTAAAAAGGAAGGTTGGACACCATGAGTGAAAGGACCCAATGGTTGAAAACCACATACCTCAAATTTGGAGATTTCCTTGGTGAAGATTTGAATGAGAACTTGAAGCTTTAACGAATTTCTTGAGATCCGAAATGAGTTTGGAACACTTGATTTTGGATGAAATATTTGGCTAAGTGTTAGAGAGGGTTTTGAGGAATGTCTTGAATAATATGGGATTGAAAATGACTAAGTATAGGTGTTTTTCTACATAGAGAGTCTTAGGCTTAAGACCCCAAAGCCTTGGACCAAAATGAAAAAAACTAACAGTAAATATGTTGGCCTGTGATGGGTCTACTTTGCGAACCATCAAGCACCCTTACTGTTTTATGAAAACTTGGAAAAAACAAATTTTACTACAGTTGCTCTAGAATCAGGGTTATACCTATTTCCCACTTAATTTGGTCCCCAAATAAAGAATATGAAGTCGGATTTTTCATAGCGCTCATGGATTTTGAGATAAAAGGAATCACGATTATGAGCATTCCGAAGGAACATTTTCGGGAACTTTTTGGGGTGTTTCAGTGTCTCCCCCTTGGGAACATTCGCCCCCAAATGTCAAAAAACGTATATAAGAGAAGTAACCAAGATGATTTCAGCCCAACACATGAATGCAGCAATGCACTTAAACATCATTTCAAAAATCTCAACATAAGTGTAAAAAATCACCACAAACTTGTCAACATAAATACGACTGCATGCTAATGACATAAGTGATGAAACATAAGAATTGAAATCACATAGGGGACTCAAAATTATTACCTTAGGATTGAGTGGAATGGAAAAGATAGGGATGTCGCTTCTGTATGTCCGCCTCGGCTTCTCGTGTGTCACTCTCAACTTGTTTGTTCCTCCAAAGGACCTTAACGGAAGCTACATCCTTATTGCTCAACCTCATCAATTGTCTATCCAAATTTTCTACCGAAACCTCTTCATAAGTCAAATTATCTTCAAAAACACCCACAACATCTAAAGGCACAATAGCACTTAGGTCACCCGCACACTTCCTTAACATAGACATATGGAAGGTCGGATGAACCATATTCTTATCACTGGGCAACTCAAAAACATAGGCCACCTTACCAATCCTCCTCAATAATCTATAGGGACCCAAAAATCTTGGGCTCAATTTACCCTTTTTACAAAAAATAATCACACCATTCATGGGTGGAAACTTCAAATAGACCCAATCACCAACCTTAAATTCAAGATCCCTTCTCCTCACATTGGTATAGGACTTTTTTCTACTTTTGACTATTTTCAACTCTCCCTTATCAACATCACCTTATATATGGCCTCCATAACAAAATCCGGACCCAACAAAGCCATCTCCCCTACCTAAAACCATCCGACCAGGGACCTACAACGTCTACCATAGAGAGCCTAAAAAGGATCCATACAAATACTTGAATGATAGCTATTATTGTAAGAAAACTCAATGGGTGTATGTAAGGAGATCATACCAACAACCCTTAACTCCAAAACACAAGCTCTAAGCATATCCTCAAGAGTTTTGATAGTTCTTTTGGCTTGGCATCCATTTGACGGTGAAAGGTCGTACTAAGCTTAACCTTGGTACCAAGACATCTTTGGAAGGACTTGCAAAAGTGAGAAGTGACTTGAGAACAATGATTTGAAATAATAGACAAAGGCACCTCATGCAATCTAACCAACTCATGAATGTAGAACCTAGCATAATCTTTGGCACCATAAGTAGTCTTAACCAGTAGAAAATGAGCTGACTTTGTCATCCAATCAACCACAACAAAAATATAATCAAATTTCTTCCTAGTCTTGGGCAACCTAATCATAAAATCAACATTAAATTCCTCATATTTCCAAGTAGGAATCTCTATATCTTGGAGTAGGCCACCCGGCCTTTGATGCTCGTCCTTAACGTTTGACAATTATGACAACAATATATAAACTTAGCAATGTCTCTCTTCATACAACCCTACCAAAACACTTCCCTCAAATCTCTACACATCTTTGTAGAACCGGGTTGAATAGAATAGGAAGAATTATGAGCCTCACCTAACAACTTCTCTCTCAAGTCATCAACATTACGCACACACAACCTACCTTGGTACCTAAGGGCACCATCTCCCCCTTGGGAGAAAACCTCCACCTTACTAACTCTCACCAAGGCCTTCACTCTAACAAGGCGGGGTCAAGATCTTGCTTTGCCTTTACTTCCTCAATCAATGAAGATTTAGAACCATCAACAACTACAACACCACCATTGTCAACCTATTCTAACCTAACCCCCAGTCTAGCCAACTGATGAACCTCTCTAGACACCTCCTT
>JAOTQR010144958.1:0-19993 GCA_025774065.1 Solanum ossicruentum
TTATGTATGTTTATCCACTTCCTTTGGCTTATGAGTTCTATCGGTATTGTGTACTTCCTGTTTTACATATTCGGTACGTCTTTGGTACTGACCCCTTCTTTCGGGGGGAGGGGGGTTTGCGTTCATGCCCGCAGGTACCGATGAGCAGGTGCGAGACCCTCTTGCCTAGGATCTCGAGTTTCAGCTGCAATACCCCTTTTTGTTTCAGGAGCCAGCTATTGGTAGTTCCTCATGTTCCTATGTTTTGTAATTGGGTCATGTATATACATGTACTGTTCAGCATATATGTCTAGTGGTCTGTAGATAATAGTGGGTAGTGGGCATATGAGAGATACTTGAGTACATGGTTTATTATATGATCTTGGCACTTGATCAGGCGGCGAGACCATATTATTTTATGTATGATGTGATTATTAGGCGGCAGGACCGCAACGGAGACCTTGCCGGCCCCCATTTATGTATATGTATAAAGAATTATGTATTGTATTGTTGTCTGGGATGCTGCTGAGTTTTATTGCAGGTGAAGTTAGCTAATAAAACAGAGGAAACTCTGCCGAAATTACGGCAGGTTTCCAGGTTGGATAGATTGGGAAATTCGGGTTAGTATGTGTCTAGGTACCCCTATCGGGCACTGGTCATGACCCTAGGATGAAGTGTGACAATTTTATTTTGTTTATACTTTGTTTTATTATATTTGTGAGATTATCTATTTTCCATTTAAAAGGTGGAATCATTTATTTATTCCTTTATTTATTTGTTTAAATTTTATTTTTTTTTCAATTAGGCTTTCATTTAGAATAATTTTAAATTTGGGATCCTACTTGTAATTTATAACCACTACATAATATGCGAGATACGGTCGGGACATGCATTTGCAATGCTCGAATGGTGCCTAACACCTTCCCTTCAAAGTAATTAGACTCTTACCCGTTCTCTGGTGAATAAGACTCTTAGATAAATTTTTAGGTTAGAATGGTGTCCTAATGCACCTCAAATGATTAGGTGGCGACTCTTTAAGTTGATTAATTTAGGAATCACCACTATGTTGTATATCGTTGACCATTAGTTAGCATGGGGTATAACAACAGGTGCAACCATTTTTGAGCATCTAGTTTGGCACATAACCATTTGATATAGGGAAACTGGCAGACCTCTGGGTGAATAGCACGACCCTGTAGCACCACCTTCGCCGTATAGTACCTTTCCTTCCCAATGGCCAAGAATCGCTCAACATGCTTGTTTCATCGGGGGCGATACGAGTAGAGATAGGGGAACCTCAGGGGATGAGACAATATAAATGGAAGAAAAAGGGACCATAGGGGCCTTGTCTTTACGGAGGGATTTTTGACTAGGTCCCACCATAGCAGAGGCTGCAACCTGCATTTTGTTGTGTGTCATCAGCTTGTGGTGACTCGAGGATGAGCCAGAGGAAGAAACCCCATCCTTAGGGCGATAAACAAAGTTGCGACAAATGAATGCAAGAGAATGTCATCGTCCGAGTCAGACCCTCCTTGAACCGGCATTGGAGACGCAAGTTGGGGAGGAGAGTGGAGAGGGAAACAGGAGACACAGGCCTGGGAGGCAGAGGAGTATTCCCAGATGAGGAGGAGTCATCGACAAGTTGTCGACGATATGTGGGAATGGGAAATTCACCCATCCTTTGATAGGGCTTTTGTGAACATAGAGGGGAGTATAGGAGATCTGGAGAGGGAGAGGGTGTGAAGGAAGGCTCTGTGGTGGTTGTGGGAGAGGTTTGGGACGGAGGTGGGTTTTTTGTGGGTGAAGCAAGGTGGACAGTGGCGGTGGGGGAAATGGGGTTAACAGTGACTATGGGGGAAGGTGGTGGTGACTGATAATTTGCCGATGAGGGAGAGGAGGAGAGTTCCCTATAAGACAAGTCCTGGGGTGGTGATGGTGTCGTGACATTGGAGTCAGCGTCAAAGTAGGAGACAAGGATGGCTATTGTTGTTAACTGTTTTTTCAAGTTCGATGTTCTTTCTCAGAGAGGGAAGGTTTTCCTGAAGAAGAAGTTGAGAAAGTTTAAGCGGGGGATAGGTGTTTTAAAACAAGACCTAAGGAACGTGAAACGATGGCATTGAATGATTGACACAATGTTTCTGACTCTTGCAGTGCAATGTTGAAATCTTGAGAAGGGTGATCATTGTTATGCAGGGTAGCAGGGTTTCGCGCCAAGATAAAGGTCAACTGATAAACCTAGGAAGGAATCAGGTTCTTGGGACAACAACTCTAGACATAATCTATAGTAGGACAATACATTAGCTAACTATTGTCATTTAGCGGGAGAAATGCACTTGTTCTTGTGATAATGGCATCTGCAAGGTATATCTTTAGTAGTGCTACACCAGTTTTGGACACTAAGTGTAATATCATTAGTTCCCGTGAAGGAGTCCTTATGCTACCTATATATTACTGTACCTGCATACAAAGACTGTGAATTCTCAGTACAAGCCCTGCTTACAACCTAAATGAAAGAGAAAAAAGGGATCAGCTCTTCCGGATTAGACCCAAATGAAATCGACTTAGCTCAAAGTGGTCCTTGGCTAAGGCCTTGGTGAAATTGTCAGCTACTTAGTCCTCCGTTTTGTAGAGCACTATCTCAATGAATCCCTTTTCAACATTGTCTCTTAGGAAGTGATGCCTGACATCGATGTGATTGTCCGCTTAAGATGCACCAGGTTCGTAGTTATGTTTACTATACTCGTGTTATAACACATGAAGTGAATGCAGTCAACCTTCACACCAAAGTCTAAGAGCTACTATTTTATCCAAAGAAGCTGAGCACAACATGAAGCAGCAGCCACGTATTTAGCTTCTGCAGTTGAAAGAGCGACTGAGTTTTGTTTCTTTGTAGCCTAGGAGACTAGACAAGGTCCCAATAAGTGTGCCATTCCTGAAGTACTCTTCCTATCAACTAGGTACCCAGCTTAATCATCATCAACAAATCCTATTAGGTCGAATAAGAAACCAGTGGGATACCAGAGAACCAGGTTCATGGTAATTCCTTGGGTTCTAACTAAAACCTGGTGCACATACCCATACTGAATGCAATATCCGGTCTGCTAATAGTCAGATATAGTAGTGACCCAATCATTCCTCTATACTTGGTGGTATCCGCACTTACACTATCTTCATCTTTGTCTATTTTGGAAGTGGTCGCAATGGGGGCATCACTAGTTTTGGAATCATATTTCCCGAACTTAGCAAGTAATTCCTTGATATACTTCTGTTGATGAATGGAGGTACCTACCTGTATCTGATGAATCTAAAGTCCCAAAATGAAGTTCAGTTCTCATATCATGCTCATCTCAAACTCACTACCCATGAGTTTTGCAAATTCTACTCTTAGGGATTCATTCGTTCCTCTAAAGATGATGTCATCAACATAGACCTGAATTATGAGAACATGGATACCCTTTATCCTGAGAAATAGTGTGTTATCGATCTTTCTTCTGGAGTATCCATGATTTAGAAAGAAGCTAGACCATCTATTGTATCAGGCTCTAAGGGCCTGCTTTAGCCCATACAATGCCTTATCCAGCTTGTATATATAATTAGGGCGCTCATAATTTTCAAAACCTTCGGGTTGCTTTATGTAGACCTCTTCCTCTAATTACCCATTGAGAAATGCACTCTTGACGTCTATTTGGTATAACTTGAATTCCATATGAGTAGCGAAGGCTATGAGCATTCTAATAGCTTCACTGCACGCTATAGGCGTAAAGGTCTCATCGTAGTCAATGCCCTCTTCTTGATTATATCCCTGAACTACGAGTCTGGCTTTCTTCCTAGTGATGCTACCTTGTTCGTCCTGCTTGTTCATGAATACCCATTTGGTATCAATTATGGAGCAATGTTTAGGACGGGGAACTACGTGCCATACACCGTTGCGGTCAAATTATAGGAGCTCTTCCTGCATAGAAGATATCCATTCATCATCCAATAATATTTCCTTGACATTTTTGGGTTCCACAAGAGACACATATGTTGAGAATGTGCACATGTTCTTGAGTTTTGACCTGGTTGATATCCCTGAGTCCAGAGGGGTCAGTAGAGTCTCAAGAGAATGTGAACTCTTGTGCTTCCGGTTACAACCAGGATCCTTAGGTACTGGATCATTATTCGAGGATCCTATGGGACCAACTTCGTCAGAATGTGACACTCCTAATGAGCCCGCACCATCAAGAGAGGTAGCCTCAGGTGACTCTTCTCTCTCCACATTTGCAGGAGTGACAGTGGAAGATAATGGTGAAGGAGTCGTGGGATCAGGACCACCAGAATGTTCCCTTTCATCATCATCTGAGTCATTCATATTATCAGTCACCTCTGGTGTATGTACCTGTTCTTGTAAAACTTTCTCAGCTAGGGACCTGGCCTCATCAAATATAATATGTATACTTTCTTCAACACATTCAGTCATTTTATTGTACACCTTGTAAGCTTTACTATGAGAGGAGCACCCAAGAAAATTCCCTCAACACTCTGGCATCAAACTTCCCTAGTGCATCCTTTCCATTATTGTGTATATAACGAACATAGTCAAATGAATAAAGGTGGGCCAGATTTGGTTTTCTGTCTTTCAGTATTCTAGGGTGTTTTATTCAAGATGGGTCTAATCATGCATCTGTTGATGAGATAGCTTTTTGAAGATAGATTTTCAAATCCTAATTTAAAATCTCTAGTCAAACACTAATCACATATTTTTTCATAAATAAAATTGATACTTATTTCTTCAATTAATATTCTAGGGCAACTTCTAAGGTGTGCCTCTTTTGCCTAATAAGTCACATGTCACACTATTATTTTATTTGATATAGTTTTTTTTGAACAACTATTTTCACAATTGTTGTCATGGTAAACAAGTTCCATGGCTCACCCTTTTGGAACTCTCCTACTGACATTCTTCGCCCCATCTTCTACCAAATCATTTCTTTCTCAGATGAATTATGTTGTCTCATAAGTAATTTTATCATATATTCTTTAATTTCTCTTTTCATTCTTGGATTCTTTGACGGATTCCCATTTTTATTTCAGTGCAATAGTAGTTTCCCTCCTTGTTAAATGTTGATTTAGATCACACAATTACTATATATTTTAAATAACTATATATAGGTCTAATTTAATGAGGTTTTTTCAAAATCATCTAAGATGGAAAAATTTGATTCCCCCACCAAAAATATTCCTTTCATACCCAAGGATAGACATTCAAAGGCTTATCGCATGAACATATAACATCTATTCAATATTTGATAAACAAAATAAATGGATGTGTTGATAGAGGGGTAGCAGACTTGTAGATATATGTAGAATAAATTAGTTGAGGTACTCACAATTGTATCTTTTTTCTTATTCAATAGAAATGCACAAGAGCTACAACTCATTATCTCAACTTAACATAGGTAGAATAAAAATATTATGTGCGAATGCATCTATTTCCCATTATGTAGGTTTGCTTCTTTAACTAAATTTAATCTATTTTGCATGCATAGGATTCCAGTAGAATTTGCCAGCAAATATTTCAAAGAAATGTTAAATCCTAGGTTTCTTGAGACTCCTCATGGAAAAGCATGGGAAGTTGAGGTGAAACGTTCTCAAGGCCAAATTTGCCTAGTCAAAGGATGGAAAGAATTCAACAACTATTACTTAATAAGCATTGAGCATTTTTACTCAATAAGCATTGGGCAACTATTACTCAATAGCATGCCCAATACTTATTGAGTAATAGTTGCCGAATTCTTTTCATCCTTTGACTTGGCAAATTTGGCCTTGAGAATGTTGCACCTTAACTTCCCATCTCAAGAAACACAGGATTTAACATGTCTTTGCAATGTTTGCTGGCAATTTCTACTAGAATCCTCTGTATGCAAAAGAAATTAAATTCAGTTTTAGAAGCAAACCTACATAATGGGCAATAGATGCATTCGCACATAATATTTTTATTCTACCTATGTTAAGTTGAGATAATGAGTTGTAGCTCTTGTGCATTTCTATTGAAAAGACCAAACATTCAATTGTGAGTACCTCGACTAATTTATTCTACATATACTTGCTAGTTTGCTACCCTTCTATCAACATATCCTTATGCTTGATTTATCAAATATTGAATACATGTTATATGTTCACGCAACAAGCCTTTGAATGTCTATCCTTGGGCATGAAAGGAATGTTTTTAGTGAGGGAATAAATTTAGCCTTCTTACATGATTTTTAAAAAGCCTCATAAATTAGACCTATATATAGTAATTTAAAATATATAATAATTATGGGATCTAAATCAATAATTAACAAGGAGGGCAACTACTACTGCACTTAAAAAGAATTAGGAATCCGTTGGTGAATCCAAGATTGAAAAGAGAAATTAAAGAAGGAAAATGATCAAAGTACTTACGAGACGGCATAATTCATTTGAGGAAGAAATGATTTGGTAGAAAATAGGATGAGGAATGTCAGTAGGAGAGTTCCAAAAGGGACAGTCGTGGAACTTTTTTACCATGACTGTAGTTGAGCAAATAGTAGTTCAAAAAAAACTATATTGGATAAAATAATTGTGTGACATGTGACTTATTAGGCAAGAGGACCACCTTAGAAGTTGCCCGAAAATAATGATCGAAGAAATAAGTATCAATTTAATTGATGAAAAACACGTGATTAGTGTTTACCCAGAGATTTTAAATTAGATTTTGAAAATCTATCTGTAAAAAGTTTTCAAGTACTAGGTCTACTTTTTGGAGAAATTTCTCTTTAGCTCAAAAAATTAAAACGTTAAAAACCTAAATTTTCAAGTTTCATATTTAAAATCAATAGTCAAATAAGAATATGTGCATGCATGCATACATAGTCAAATAAGAATATGTGCATGGCCTTTGGATAATATTTTTATTATTTTTTCAGAAAAGAGAAAAAAAATAGTAAAACAAGAACAAGAGAAAATCCACAAACTAGATGTAACACCCCGTAAAAATTTTTGAAATGCCTCTAAAATATAATCTTGCGGATAATGCATCTTCCAGATCTTCGATGGGAAATCTGAGACCGGATTTGTAATCAGCACAGAAAATCGAGTGGAGAAATGGTCTCAACTCGATTTAAGAGTAACGGGATCGAAAAATAATTTTCACTAATTAATGCCCGAACAGTGTTGATCTGTGCCCCTAGCACAAAGCGGAGGGGGCACAAACTTACATTTGGTTCTTTTTTTATTTTACGAGAATTGAAATTTTTCAAAATTTCACAAAATACACTGGTCCACGCCCCTGGCACGACGCGAACTAGTGTACCATTTTAAAGAAAAAAACTTTTATTTACGAGAAGGGCATTTTAGGTATTCCAAACATATTCCTAAGTCCTAAAATGTGTTTAAAAGTAGTTTATTACTAATTAAGGGTTTCTAAAACCTATTTTTTCTTAAGTTTATATGTGAGAGTTCCTGAGAGAAGAAGAAGAACAGATAGTGGAGGGTCTTAAATACTAGTGCAAATTCTTGAAGGAGACTTGATAATTCTTCAATCCAGGTACATAAAGGCTACTAAAACATAGGATTGTTCTCCCATATGCCCCATGATTGAATTACGTCAATAATTGATAGGTGATGGGATTATGTTATGATTTTCTTGAATGGTATCTTGAAAGCTACTACTATTCTGCATGTAATTTCATATGTAGATGGCCATCATAAGTATAATTATTTGTTCAACTGACTTATTGAGATATTTATGTGTACTATGCATGATTAATTGCTAAAGAATCCATGAATGAAGCTAGGAGTTAATGTCTAGAGCCCGAATTATGTATATATGCATGATTGTTGTAGTCTGGGACTTGATTTAAGTGAGTATTGATGATAATATTACTGAAATTAATGGAGTGTGAGTCCCTTAGGGCCTTTAGGAGGTCACACATGAGTTTTCAAGAGTGATCCTAATATTCCCGAGTTGAGAGATGATGAGATGCAATGATGCCCTTGTCCAAAGGAGACTGGACGATGAGAAAACTTTGATGTTGATGTTTATGAGCATGATGAGTCCTGGGAGGAGTATTGAGTACGGAAAATGGGCAATAGTGAGTCCCACTCGCACTCATTAACTATGTCACCAGCATAATATAGGATTGGACCATAAGAATGGATGTTTACTTAGTCCCAAAAGAGGACTGGATGTTACCATAAACCCCTAATGTACACCCTTTAGCTCCGACAAGATACTGGGGGGATGTTGCAATGACATGACATTGTTGTACCATCACCGGCTCATAGGTGATGGGTGTAGATCCAAGAAACTCCCAGATAGGTCCCCTGATTATAGTATATTGATGTTGATGAGATAGAATTAGTCTTGATTGATTGTGAGACGTTAGAGTTCTATTCCTTACTCTAAGTTGATATCGAGTAATTGATGTGCTGATGTCATTTATTATAGTTTACTTTAGCCTATTTTACACACAGTACATTCCACGTACTAATGCCCCTTTGGCACTGCATCATTTCATGATGCAGATTTGTAGATAGAGGACTTCAGCAGGTTAATCGTTGAGGTTCACAGATCCCCAGACAAAGACTTGGTGAGTCCTCCATTGCTTTCGGAGGACATATTTATCTTTTATCTATTTAAAGTTATTTCCTTGATTGTGGTAGTCATGGCCTCTCATAGTACCTTCTTAGATAGTATTTATAGAGGCTTCATAGACATAGACGTATGATGGTTGATGTTTCGGGGTCTTTTCCCCCTTTTCCATTCTTTATACTGACATTGCCCCTTTTATTTCGTACTCTTTATAATAGACAAAGTTGATAGCCCACTGATGGATCATTATTTCTTTGTTATTTTCCGTTGATGAATTGATTGAATGAATGCGATGAGACTATGTGGTTTGCTTGGGGACTAGCAATAGTCTCTGAGTGCTAGTTACGCCTAGGATACCTTCATGGGGCATGACAAATTTGGTATCAGAGCACAAAGTTCAAGTGTCCTAGGTAGTCTATGAAGCCGCGTCTAATAATATTTTGTTTATGGGTGTGTTGTATACCACACTTCATAAGTAAGAGGCTATAGTACATTAGGAAGTGTTACCCTTCTTCTATGATCTGGATTCGTGCGATAGAGTTTAACTTTATGGAAATTTCACTTTAACTCGCGTTATATGTTTATAGAAAATGCGGCCAAAGAGAATAACTACTTACACGAATGTCGCAGTGCCAGCTGCTGAGAACACCCAACCTGAGGCCCCGGTCCAGACAGAGGCTAGGAGATGCGGACAACCTGGTAGGACTGTTGAGGTGCCACAGGCGCCCCCGGCTTAGCCCCAGCCAGCTCCCAGTACCGAGGCATAATTTAGGGGAGCCATCACCATGCTGACTCAAGTGGTGGTCTCCCAGGGTTCAACGGCTTCCAGTTCTAGCTCACAGGAGCCCTCAGCTGTAACCCGACTCAGAGACTTCTCGAGGATGAACCCACCAGTTTATACGGGGTCTAAGATTGAAGAACCGCAAAATTTCATTGATGAAGTGTACAAAATCCTGAAAGTGATGTATCCTGATGAGATTGAGGGAATGGACTTGCTTTCTACCAATTGAAGGACGTTGCTAATATGTGGTACAACCAGTGGAGGAGAGTAGGGGTGAGAATGCGGAGCCTGCAACATGGGAGGAGTTTGAAACTGCCTTCCTTGACCACTTCATTTCTCAAGAGTTGAGGGAGGAAAAGTTATATGAGTTCGTGAACCTGAAGCAAGGAGGAATTACAGTGAAGGACTATAGATTGAAGTTTATTAAGCTTTCCAGGTATGCTCCCGAGATGGTCCAAGATATGAGGGCCAGGATGCCGAAGTTTGTAGTTGGCCTGGGCAGATATGTGCAGAAGGAGTGCAAGGTAGCCTTGTTGATCCCCAACATGGACATCTCCAAAATTATAATATATGCCTGGCAGATAGAGGAAGATAAGAGAAAAGATAAAGAGGACCAGATGAACAGGAAAGCAAAATCAACTAGGTATGCGCCTAACCAGCAGATACAGAATAAGGGTGACAAGTCCTACTTCGAGAGTAGATCATCTTATCATTCACCTTCTGTAGCGAGTGCGCCCATTCAACTAAATAGGTATGATCAGAAGTCTCAGGGGTTCCAAAATTCTAGGGCTCTAGGTGCCCAGTCTCAGGCCAATGTGACTCAGGGCCCAAAGGGAAAGCCACCCTGTGGCAATGGTGGGAAGCTCCATCTGGGTAGGTGTCATCTCGGCACAGATGCTTGTTTCCTATGTAGGCAGGCGGGTCACTTTTAACATGAGTTCTCGAAGAGGAGACAAGGTGAAGAAAGCAATAGGGCACAGTCCTCTGCAGCACCCCCAGCTGGTAATCAGCACAGGGGTAATATACGGGTACAGGAGGCGAGACGAACCGCCTATATGCTATGGGTGATCGATAAGATCAGGAGGCTGTACCAGATGTTGTCACGGGTATGCTTCGAGTCATTACCTTTGATTGTTATGCATTGCTTGATTCGGGTGCCACTTTATCTTTTGTGACTCCTTATGTGGCGAGTAAGTTTGAGATTTTCCAGAGTCTTTTCTTGAACCTTTTTTTTCCCACTCCTACTGGTGATTCTACCTTAGCTGAGAGAGTTTACAGGGATTGTGTAGTGTCAATTTATCATAGAGACACTTTAGATGACTTAGTAGAATTGGAGATGATTGATTTTGATATGATACTTGACATGGATCGGCTTCATGCTTTTTATGCTTCTGTTGACTGTAGAACCCAAATTTTCACGTTTCAATTTCCTAATGAGCCTATTCTAGAGTGAAAAGGGGGTTCTGTTGCACCTATAGGCAAGTTTATCTCTTATTTTAGGGCCAAAAAGTTGATCTCCAAGGGTTGTGTTTATCACCTCGTAGGAGTTAAGTCCGATGATGTTGAATCTTCCTCTCTTGAGTCAATCCCGATTGTGAACGAGTTTCCTGGGGTGTTCCTTGATGATCTGCCCGGAGTCCCTCCTGATAGAGAGATTGACTTTGGGATTGATGTTTTTCTCTAGACCACTCCCATTTCAATTCTACCTTGTAGAACGACCCCCGCAGAGTCAAAAGAACTAAAAGAACAATTGAAAGACTTGTTAGAGAAATGTTTCATAAGGACTAGTGTCTCACCTTGGGGTGCTCCTGTCCTATTCGTGAGTAAGAAAAATGGATCCTTTAGAATGTGCATAGACTATCGGCAACTGAGCAAGGTCACAATAAAGAATAAATATCCTCACCTCCAGGATAGATGATCTTTTTGACCAACTTTAGAATGCCACTTGTTTCTCCAAGATAGACCTCCAATTGGGTTATCAGTAGTTGAAGGTGAGGGAAAGTGATATTCCAAAGATAGCCTTTAGGACATAATATGGCCACTTTGAGTTCTTGTAATGTCCTTTGGGTTGACAAATGCACCTGCAGCTTTCATGGATTTGATGAACATGGTGTTCAGACCGTATCTTGATATGTTTGTGATGGTGTTTAGTGATGATACTCTAGTGTATTCAAAGGATGAAGGGGAGCATGCTAACTTTTTTAGAGTGGTTTTGCAAACTCTCAAAGACCATGAGCTGTATGCAAAATTCTCGAAGTGTGAGTTTTGGCTCAGGTCCATGGCTTTCTTAAGCCATATTATTTCTGAAGATGGTATTCAGGTGGATACTCAGAAGATTAAGCAGTTAAGAACTGGCCTAGACCAACTTCTCCATCAGAAATAAGAAGCTTCTTGGGTTTGGTAGGGTACTACCACAGATTTGTTGAGGATTTCGATTCTTTATCAACACTATTGACTAAGCTAACTCAGAAGAAAGCCAAATTTTAGTGGTCAGAGGAATGTGAAGAGAGTTTCTAGGAGTTGAAGACTAGATTGACTATAGCACCAGTTTTGACTTTGTCCGATGGGACGGGAGACTTCATGATATACTGTGATGCATCAAGAGTTAGATTAGGT
This sequence comes from Solanum ossicruentum, assembly GCA_025774065.1. Lineage (NCBI taxonomy): Eukaryota > Viridiplantae > Streptophyta > Magnoliopsida > Solanales > Solanaceae > Solanum > Solanum ossicruentum. The sequence continues at coordinate 11,973 of JAOTQR010144958.1, forward strand.
TGTGTGTTGATGCAGAGAAGGAAGGTGATAGCTTATGCTTCCAGACAACTTAAGGTCCATGAGAAGAACTATCCAACTCATAATCTCGAGTTGGCAGTGGTGGTATTTGCACTTAAGATCTAGCATCACTACTCGTATGGAGTGCATGTGGACATGTTCACTGACCACAAGAGCTTATAATATATGTTCAGTCAGAAGGAGCTCAACCTGCGGCAGAGCAGATGATTAGCGCTGCTCAAGGACTGTGATATGATCATCCTCTACTATCTAGGTAAGGTTGATATTGTAGTTGATGTTCTTAGCAGGTTTTCTAAGGGTAGCACTACCCGTGTGGACGAAGGGAAGAGAGAATTTGCCAAGGAAGTGAATAGATTGGCTTGATTGGGAGTGAAATTTGAGGAGAACAATGAAGGTGGAGTCAATGTTCAAAGTGGTTCTGCTTCATCCCTAGTGTCAACAGTAAAGGAAAAGAAATGACCAAGACCTCGTTTTGTTCCAATTGAAAGAAGCGGTTCACAAGCATAAGGTGACGGTTTTCTCCAAAGGGGGAGAAGGGGTGTTGAGATACCAGGATAGATTGTGTGTTCCTGATGTTGATGGTGTTTGAAACAGAATCATGGCTGAAGCTCATAGCTCCAGACATTCCATTCATCCTGGTTCTACTAAGATGCACCATGAATTAAAGGAAGTCTATTGGTGGAACAGAATGAAAAAGAACATTGTTGAATTTGTCTCTAAGTGTCCCAATCGTCAACAGGTCAAGGTTGAACATCAAATACCATGTGGGTTAGCTCAGAATTTTAAAATTCCAGAATGGAAGTGGGAGATGATCAACATGGATTTCATCACTAGCTTACCAAGAACCTGAAAGCAGTACGATTCAATATGGGTAATTATTTATAGGATGAAGAAATCAGCCTACTTTTTGGCAGTCAAGACAACTAATACGACTGTGGAGTATGCCCGACTATACATTCATGAGATTATGAGCTTGCATGCGGTTCCCTTGTCTATCATCTCGGACAAAGGAGCTCAATTCACCTCTCAATTTTGGAGATCTTTTCAGAAGGGACTGGGTATAAAAGTACATTTGAGCACAACTTTTCACCCTCAGAAAGATGGACAGATAGAGCATACGATATAGATTTTGGAGGATATATTGAGAGTGTATGTCATCAACTTCAAAGGAAATTGTGATGACCATCTTCCATTGATTGAATTTGCATACAACAATATCTACCATGTCAGTATTCAGATGGCCCCTTATGAGGCATTATACGGGAGGAGATGTGGATCACCGATTGGCTGGGTTAAGGTTGGTGAAATTGAATTGATTGGACTTGACCTTTTCCACCAGTCTATGGAGAAGGTAAAAGTCATCAGAAAAAGGTTGAAGACAGCACAGAGTCGTCAAAAGTCGTAGATGAATATGAGGAGAAGAGACTTGGAGTTTGAGGTAGATGATTGGGTATACTTGAAGGTGTCACCCATGAAGGGTGTCATAAGGTTTGGTAAGAATGGGAAGTTGAGTCCACATTATATCGGACCATACCAGATTGTGAGGAGGATTGGGAAGGTTTCTTATGAGCTAGACTTGTCTTCCGAACTACATGGAGTCCATCTGGTGTTTCACATTTAAATATTGAAGAAGTGCTTGGGAAATCCTGCCTTAGCAATTCGTATTGAAAGTATGGGAGTGAAGAATAGCATATCCTATGAAGATATTCCAGTCCAAATCCTTGATCAATAAGTTTGTAAATTGAGGAACAAGGAGATAGCCTCCGTCAAAGTTTTACGGAGGAATCAATTTGTTGAGGAAGCTATGTGGGAAGCTAAGGAAGAGATGAAACTCAAATACACACATCAATTCGTGCCAAATGATTATGACATCGAAGGTAATGTCACTATCCTTAACGCTATTAAAAATTCTTTCTTGAGTTGATGCATTGATTCTACTTCCCGAGTCTAAGACAAAGATAGATAGGTGATGGATAGTTGAGAGTTCGAGTATCCCGAATCAGGTATGAGATGAGTTTTGAGGTTACTCGAGTTTCGATTCGACATTTACTCATCATTCGAGGATGAATGATCCCAAGGGGGAGATGATGTAACACCCTGTAAAAATTACAGAAACGCCCCAAATCATGTGCACAATGCATCTTCCAAAGCTTCATTGGAAAATCTGAGACTGAATTTGCATTCAGTGCGAAAAATCGAGTGAGAAAATGATCTCAGCCCAATTTAAGAGAAACCGGAGAGAAAAATAATTTTTGCTAATTAATGCCCAGACAATGTTGATCCGCACGTAGAGGGGGCGCGTAATTAACTTCTTTTTGTTTTCGACGAGAATTGAAATTTTTTAGAATTTCATGAAATACACTAGTCAGTGCCCCTGGCGTGTCGCGGACTAGTGTACCATTTTCAAAAAAAAATTTTTAATTACAAGAAGGGCATTTTAGGTATTCCCAACCTATTCCTAAATCTTAAAATGTATTTTAAAGTCATTTATTACTAATTAAGGGTTTCTATAACCCATTTTTTCTTAAGTTTCTATGTGATTTCTTGAGAGAAGAAGAACAGAGAGTGGAGGGTTTTAAATTCGGGTGCAAATCTTGAAGGAGACTTGATAATTCTTTAATCCAAGTATGTAAAGGCTACCCAGTACATGGGATTATTCTCCCATGTGCTCCTTTGATTGAATTAAGTTGATAATTGATAGGTGATGGGTTTATGTTGCGATTTTCTTGAGTGCTATCTTAAAAACTACTATTATTCTGTATGTAATCTCATAAGTAGATGGCCATCATAACTTTAATTATTTGTTCAACTGATTTATTGAGCTATTGTGTATATTACGCATGTTTAATTGCTAAAGAATCTATGAATGAAACTAGGGGTTGATGTCTAGAGCCCGAATTACGTATGTATGCATGATTGATGTGGTCTGGGACTTGATTTAAGTGAGTAATAATGATAATGTTGCTGAAATTAATGGAGTGTGAGTCCCTTAGAGCCTTTAGGTGGTCAAAGAGTTATCCTAATATTCCCGAATTGAGAGATGATGAGATGAGATGATGCCCTTATCCAAAAGGGACTAAACGATGAGAAACCTTTGATGTTGATGTTTATGAGCATGTTGAATCCTAGGAGGAGTATTGAGCACCAAAAATAGGTAAAGGGTGAGTCCCGCTCGCACTTATTAACTACTTGGCCAGCGTAGTAGAGGATTGGACCATGAGAACAAATGTTTCCTTATTCCCAAAAAAGGACTTGATGTTATCATAAACCCCTGATGTACGCGCTTTCACGCGGATAAGATACTGGGCGGATTTCACAATGAAATCACTTTGTTGTACCATCACCGGCTCATAGGTGATGGGTGTAGGTCCAAGAAATTCCTAGATAGGTCCCTTGATGATATTACTTTGATATTGTGATAGCATAAGTCTTGATTGATTGTGACATGTTATTTTTTTATTCCTTACTCTGAGTTGAGGTCGAGTGATTGATGAGCTGATGTCATTTATTATAGTTTACTTTAGCCAGTTTTACATATAGTACATTTCACGTACTAACGCCCCTTTGGCGTGCATCGTTTTATGATGCAAATTCCGTAGATAGAGGACTTCAGCAGGCTAATCGTTGAGGTTCACAAATCCCCAAATAGAGACTTGGTGAGTCTTCCCTTGTTTTATCTTTAATCTATTTAGAGTTATTTCCTTAATTGTGGTAGTCATGCCCTGTCATGGTACCTTCTTAGACAGTAGTTATAGAGGTTTCATAGACATAGACGTATGATGGTTGATGTTTGGGGTTCTTTGCCCCCTTTTCTCTTCTTTATATTGAGATTGCCCCTTTTATTTCATACTCTTTATGATAGAAAGAGTTGATAGGCCACTGATGGTTCATTATTTCTTTGTTATCTTTGGCTAATGAACTAATTGAATGAATGCGATGAGACTAGGTGGTTTGCTTGGGGATTAGCAATAATCTTCGAGCGCCAGTTACACCTAGGGTACCCTCCTAGAGCGTGACAAATTTGGTATCAGAGTATAGAGTTCGAGTGTCTTAGGGAGTCTATGAAGCTGTGTCTAGTAGATTGTTGTTTATGGGTGTATTGTGCACCGCACTTCAAAAGCAGGAGGCTATAGGACATTAGGAATTGTTACCCTTCTTCTATGATCTGGATTCTTGTGATAGAGTTTAACTTTATGGAAATACCATTTTAACTCGTGCATTATACATTTACAGAAAATACGGCCAAAGAGAACGACTACTCAGAGAGATATCGCAACCCCAGATGCTGAGAACACCCAACCTGAGGCCCTCATCCAGACAAAGGCTAGTAGACGGGGATGGCCTGCTAGGACTACTAAGGTCCCATATGCGCCCCCGGCTCAACCCCAGCCAGCTCCCACTACCGAGGCCCCCGCTCCATTCCAAGTTAGAGGTGTTGTTGGATATTATGACGTACTTATGCTATGAGCTTGAATCTTTTATGCTTTAATGATTATCAAAGACTTCCCTTAGTCCAGCTTTCTTTTCAATTTATATCCTGTGATGCTTATTTTTGCTTCCGCGATCGAGGATGTGTGATTGATATGCTAAGAGGCTTGTTTGGGGTCCCTTCGGGCTCCCCATCACCTTGTCATGTCTAGTCCCAAGGCTTGGATCGTGACATATTCGTTTAGTAGGAAGGTTGTTGGGTTTCCCTAAGGCTCAAACTGATCCTTCTCCATTAGTGTCGTTAGATTCGGGGCATTTTTGGCCCATTATACTAACTATAAGGGCATAAATGGCCCAAAGTAGAGCATTTTTTATCCTTTCTTATAGTATAAGGGCATTTTTGACCCTCTTTCCTTTAATTATAAAATTTGTGTATATAATTTATCATTTTAATTGTAATGACCTGAATGGTTAATTTTTATCTTATTTGTGAAAATTACCATCTTATCCTTTCGTAAGTTACTTTGGTCCTATTTTGAACTATCTGTATTGTTGAACTAATATCCTGAGTTTTAAAAGTAGAAAATATGAGTTTTGGCATTTTTCGAAGATTAAGTTACTAAAAAAAGTAAGTATTTTTGTACCATTCTGAATTTCAAGTGTCGAATCAGAGATCCATTGATCCATTTACTCTGGACCGTCGAATCTTGTGTATGAGAAGTTATAGAGCTGAATAATGAGTTAAAATGGGATTTTTAGGCCTAAAGTTGTGTTTTTAGTTATTTTCAAAACCAAAGTTTGACTTTGGTCAACATTCAAAGTTCAGAAGCTAGGATCGAAATTTTGTCAGTTCCAATAGTTCTTGATGGTGAAACTAACGCTAGAAATGGTCTCATAATAATTTTTAGAGTTGTCGAGGGTAATTTTAGTATTTTTAGTTTTAAACTAGTTGATACGAGTTGCATTGATGATTGTAGCGACGAGGCCTTGAATCATTGTTGGTGATTCCATTGTGTCCGAATTGTTGTTTCTGGTATGGATACATATTTGATTTGTGTAATTCTAATTTCACATGAGTTTTGAGTTTCCATTCCGAGTTTTGACTATATTTGTGAATTATTGCTGCAGAGTTTCTAGTGCATGTCTAACTTCTTATCCGCGTTTGTGGCCTTGAGGATCGCATTCGCGAAGGACTATGGTAAATAACCTTTGCGTTCACAGGGTGAGAATCGCGTTTACAAATCAATGGACCATTCTAATCAATGTTCGCGAGACCCGAACCTGCCTTCATAGAGCTTTGTGATTGCTTCCTGTCTGCATTTGCGGGACCCACTCACGGTCGCGAAGTGTTTTTGGTATCTGAACAGTGTTAAAATCGAAAAATGTCATTGTTATCACATTTTTGAACTTCTTAAGCTTTTGGGGAGGTTTTTGAAGAAGATTTTCGAATGATTATTTTGGGTGAGTGTTTCTATCACTATTTTAATTAGTTTACATGAATTTTATCTTGAATTTCATGGTTTAAAATGCCCACAATTGGGGTGTACAATCTTTGATTTGAAAACTTTAAATGGTGATTTTTCATTCAATTTGGACTCAATTTTAGTAAGATTTTCACCCACGGACTTCATTTTTAGTGTAGAACCTGATTTTAAAAACAATTTCTAGATTTGAACTTTGAATTTTAGCTCTAAAATTGATCATTTTCCCCCTAAGCCTAATTCATGTTAATATGGGTATCAAAATCCACCTCTTGACCCATAGTATCTATTTTTGATAGTGATTGATCGATTCGGAGATCGTTTGGAGATTTGAGTTGATTGAAAGTTTGTCCAAGTATGGTTTCGGCATCGAGGGAAGGTTCGGTTAATCTTTTTGAGATTGGATTTGAGTTATTAAACATGTTTAATAACATGTTTATTAAACATGTTTATGTGGTAACTTTGTATTAGATATTATCAGCTTTGTATTTCATTTGAGACAGTTGTATTACTCTGTCTTACCACTTTAGATGCTCTTATACTCAAGACTCCAGGTTTTGGAATTGCTTATGTTATGTTGAGTTTGTATCCACTTTAATTTACATCTCTCTAGTCGCAATCCGATTTTGGATCGTCACATTAATTTGATTAATTTTAGTAAAATTCATATCAAATAAAATATTATCAATTTTTTCAAATCTAAAACTAAATCAAACCAACTATCAATTTTTTGACCTTATTTATTTCTTCATAACCTAAAAGATAACAAAATTATTTTCTGCTCCCTCTATTGATAGAAAAAGGACTCTCCTTCAATCGTTTCAATGACTCACAAGACTTTCCTTAGCAAATGATCGATCAGGGATTGAGACACAACCTGAACCCCCACGAACAACCACTTTAGCTATCCATTCACTCACTTGAAATACTCTTGATTTTGATTTACATTTAATTCGATTTTTCACTAAACCATGCCATTCTACTCAAGATTAGAGGTGGACATTCAATTTTTGGGTTCAGTTTTAGCAAATTTCGATTTTGAAAATGTGAGCATCATATACCGAACCGAACTATTTTGGTTCCGTTCAATTTTATTCAATGTTTTTAAAATAATTTTTTAGTACAAATTAATAGAAAAATAAAACGAGGACAAAATTAAAGTATAAGACATTTAAAAACTTAAAATCATGTTAAATGATGATTTGCTTCCATGGAACACTTATTGTGCTTAAGAAACTATATTTATCTTTGTGAAGAACTTGCACCTCCAACTATTGCTTGTGGAACACTTGAAAATAATATTTCAAGTTAACTAAATAAATTATAAATTTGTTGCTACTTTGTTTCATGAATGATTTAATTGCTCCTCTGGCATCGAGGGAATTGCACGTATAGAGATTCAAAAAAGAATCGATCTGAAAGTGAGAGGAGAGAAGCCTTTTGTTGGATGCTTCCTTTGCGCTTCAAACTTCTAGTTAGAATCAAATCGAACGTTCAGGGACGGAAGTAGCTCGACTAGTTATAGTTAGGGCCGGTGTCACATGGAAAAGGAAAGATGAATCTGAAGTACCACATGGGTGGATATATATATATGAATCCAAATCTGCCGAATCACTCATGTTATGGCATAAATCGATATGCTGAAATTTAAATAAAAAATAAATAAGAAGAGGAGCCCAAACACTATTACACTTGAAAGCAAGTAATTGCTAATGAAATTGAACGTGAAAGAAATTAATGAAACTGGGTTCTATCTTGATCTGACTTCGAGAAGGGCGCGATCAGTTTTGTGAAGCGGCCACAGGTGCGGGAACTTATGGTGGTTCTTTCCTCGGGGATGGACTTCGTTACTGGGAAGCACGTCGCAGGAACCGTCGGACTGGGGAGGAGTAGTACTCTTTTTTCAATTCAGAGCAAGCCTCGGGCGAAGGTTCGTTGCCCTACTCTTAATCGCCATGTCTTACTTGAATCTCAGGTTCAGGGAATCCCAATTGGATTGACTGGGATGACAGTTTCTAACAATTCAACTAATTTAATAGACTAGTATATAACAAGTATGGACCAAAGAAATATATTGATACTAGATTGACCTAA